>JAAOAJ010000397.1:0-48233 GCA_013781345.1 Fusarium coicis
GGATGTTAGTTAGTAGGTTGTAACGTAACGTTGCGTGTGAGTGTGAGTGCCCCGTGAGAAAGTGGATGGTATTTCATTAGTGAGTGACGTGGGCCCGTCACGTTTTAATTGTTAGTGTGCACTGCTGAAGGCCGCCTCAACAATCTCCATAAATTCAGAGGGTTCATCTGATTTTACATGTTACTTCAAACTTGTCCTCGTTACACAGACATCGCCAAGGAACGTAATTTGAAACAATCTGCCCTTCTTCGGCGCGTCTACCTCTATCCTGGACCCCTGCAGGTATTGAAGTGACCTTGCCACGAGCATGAACAAGATCAATATCCTGGAACCAATCCTGTCATCAGCTAGTGCGCTTACACGGCATTAATTTCTTGATCATCTTGAGGGATGTGACCTCGGTCCTGGTCCATTGTTGAGGCGTAGACTTCACCTAACGACAAAGTTCCAGAAATAAGGTATTCAATACGAACAAAAAGAACTCTATCAAGCTTCCACCTCCCGTAAAGAGAAATCGGGATCCCGAGACCTCTGTATGTATGTACCATGGATCTGATAACATCCCTCCAACGCTACCTTACATCGGAGCTAATGCCGGCTACTGTATATCACTGACTATATCCGTCTTCGTCCCGTAGAAACAAGCAAGCTTGGCTCTGGCCAATGGAAGCAGAAGGCAACCTTGACAACACTACCTATCATGGATGAGCAAGCAATACAGTGCGGCTTCTTAGACAGTGTCAAACTTCATAGTAAACGTTTCATTCCCTCCCCCGCGAATCATTGCACCTATCGTGACTTGCTATCCAACCTTACATTGCCCACTGACCGAAGTCGCTCTCCCCACGCTCCATCATGAATGGCAGTGGGAAAGCGTAAAGTAAAGTGGCGTCCTACCTATCTCGGGCAGTGGCTCCCATCATGATGCAACGGGTCCCCATGGATGGCAAGTGACTCTCTCTTGGTAGTGACTTGTGCGCCTTTGATAAGCTCTCCTCATAAGCAACTGACTCCTCGAAGGTGTAATCATATTTCTTAAACCCCCAACACACTCAACAACTCCTACCAAAACTCCATTACTTGATAACCTCGTTTCTAAACCCAGCACTTATAACATCATCACCCACTACCAATAACACAACCACATACATCATGCGGCTCATCATCCGTGACGACGAGGCTGAGGCATGCAAGTATGTCGCCAATTATGTCGTGGAGCGCATCAATGCCTTCCAACCCACACCCGAGCATCCCTTCGTCCTCGGCCTCCCGACAGGCTCTAGCCCTATCGGAGTGTATGATATGCTAGTACGCAAGTACAAGGCTGGTGAAGTATGTTGCATCACCTCATCCTATAGCAGTATCTAACAGTAGCAGGTCTCATTCGAGAATGTAGTCACCTTCAACATGGACGAGTACGTCGGTCTTCCTCGAGACGACCCAAACTCCTACCACTCCTTCATGTGGAAGCACTTCTTCTCTCATGTCAATATTCATCCTTCCAACGTCCACATACTCGACGGCAACGCTGCCAGCCTGGAAGCCGAATGTGATGCATACGAGGAGGCTATCAAGGCAGCTGGTGGTATTGATCTCTTCTTGGCCGGTATTGGTGAAGACGGTCACATCGCTTTCAATGAACCCGGATCAAGCCTTGCCAGTCGCACTCGAGTCAAGACATTAGCATACGACACCATTCTATCCAACTCGCGCTTCTTTGGCAACGATGTAAGCCGGGTGCCAAGAATGGCATTGACTGTGGGCGTCCAAACTGTCCTCGAAGCAAGAGAAGTTGTTGTCATTATCCTTGGAGCCCGCAAGGCGCTTGCATTGCAAAAATGCGTCGAACAAGGCGTCAACCACATGTGGTCACTATCGTGCCTTCAGCTCCACCCTCATCCCATGATTGTCGTCGACGAGGACGCCACATTGGAACTTCAGGTAAAGACAGTCAAGGTCAGCGACCCTGCCTCCCATAATGAGCCTCCGCTAACATGGACGACAGTACTTCAAGAGCATTGAGAAAGTTGCTCGCGAGCAGGGATTCGAGCAGATTCTTCCCTCCAAAGTACGAACTGGCAACGTCGCTATCCCTGAAACCAAGATTCAGAGAGCTCAGAGTCCTGCGATTATCGCTCCGGAACCAATTGCTTCACATCTCTTGCGAGCGACACCTGCGGGCGACTACTCTATGAGAACCCCTTCGCCCGATTTGTTCCCCGACCGAATGGCATCGCGTATCCCAGAACCGAACCTGAACCGCAGACTTACGCCCAACCTCGAAGTTCAGACCGACGTCCCAAGGACGAAAGTTGAGATGATCGATAGCGCCGTCGCCATGTCTCCAGACGCCCCTGTCGCGAACTTGCTTCAGCCGATGACAGCAAACATTAAGGCAATGCGATCACCGTCGCCAGACCTAGTTCCCGACAGTATGGCCTCGCGCATTCCTGAGCCAGATCTGAGCCGCAGGCTGACACCCAACCCCGAACTTCAGAAGAAACAAAAAAACGTCGGGGCACATTAAACGTGACAGGTTGGATATAGGAATAGTAGAAAAGAAATGGAGACCAGGAAGGTCTTGTTCAGTCGCTACAGGGTTGGTTCAGGAACGAAATTATCAGGCTGTATCAGTATGACGTATGACTACAACAATAGTATTTTTAGCCCCGTATCCGATTAAGGCGTTTGAGTCAGGTTAGAGATAGAGCACAAATACCACCGGTGGCTTTTAGATAGGTTGCGTGTTGGAGTTTATGGGTGTTATGTGTATCATCTCGGTGTGGGGGCGTTTGGGGAAAAAGTGTCATTTCTTGAGAATCGATTGTGATCTAGGACGACTGGAAGATACACAAGTGTTCAATACGATCTGATGCCTCTTGTAACTTGAGAATTCAGTTTGTGTATATATTCACTCCCGAGCAGCATGAGCGTGATTCAACAACAGTTGCTGTGTTTCGTAGTACGTACTTTGCAATGACCAATTGTCGCATTAGAATTCTCGGGTATCGATGCAAACCATCTCATGCCCTCAATGGTGGGTTAGCCGTCCACCTACTGTGTATATACTTGCTCACAATGTGCTATAATTCCAAACAGACTCCCCGTTTCCAGAATGCCCGTACAAAAGCCTAAGTATATAATATATAGGAAAGCGGCTTTTCCATCAATTCGTAACTCATCAGTCTCAACCACCTGTTGTGTTTCAGTCAGAGGCAAAGTACCGCTTGGCCTTGCTCTTGAGCTGTTGTGCTTTCATCTCGGGTGGCATGATAGTGTGATGGACCACGTGAGGCCGATAAACAGCATCTACAGGCGGCATCCTGAAGGAGGTTAGTAACGTGAAAGTGGAGAGATCCAACAAAGTGGTAACGTACCAATCATCCACAGTCAGTGGAAAGTATTCGTACAAGGGATCGGCACCCTCACCTGCAGGACTGTTTTCCCTGTTCGCCCCTGCGGCTGTGTAGCCTTTGCCAGAATTGGGACTGTGCAGCTCGGCACTCGAGCGGTTCGGGCTTCTCTCGTCTTCTGACAGCGATAGATTGATCGGCAGAGATGCATTCTGACGTGGGAGTGAATTTTTATTACTGTGGGAATTCGCTGCTTTAGCAGAATTGTGTGGATCGCTGGACCAAGCTGGTATCGGGGGTCTGGTCATTGTTGGCGATAAGGCGACTCGTTTTGCCGGATGTGGACTTGCAACGGGTTGAGGACTGGGTAGTGGATGGGTCATTGACCCAGGTGTTGCCCAGTCGTTCGGTTGCTTATCTGTCAGTTTTGTCCTTTGCATAGATGAACTGATTTGTGTCTTACCTGGAGATTTCCAGCAGAAGGGAATCTTTGCGTGAAGTTCGTCGAATTCTCCCGTTCGAGTTTAAGGGTTGGGTGGTCGACATTTGACGTCGATGTGCTTCTCCTCTCAAATCTCTTGTCGCTTGTAAGAGGAACGTCCTTCCTGCTGTCGAAGTTTCTGGGACTCCGGCCGCGAACAATGACTGGGCCAGATTTGATCTCCGATACTTTTATGAGTTCACCAGCCTGTGTCTTTCCTAGCAGGGTGATCTGGACTACGTAGTGCTGTTGCAAGCCCTTTCTTCTGCCGTTGTTGGCAGTAGCATGCTTGAACTGAAGCCGTTTCCAAGATATAGGCAAAGAAACACGATGTGCGTCGATCTCCTGGCCTGTCGTTATATCCAGTGTGATAGTAGGTGGTGCTGAAACGCCTTTTGAGTCATCACCTCCCTGGGGATTGGCGTTCTTCCAGGGGATCGATATTATTTCTGTAGCCTTTCCTTCGATGGATTCGATGGCTGCAATAGTCGCTACTAACTCGAATATTCGAATGTGTTGGCCTTGTTCATTCACAATATTCCTGATTCCGCGAGGGAGAGTGATCTGCCCCGAACACTGCCAGAGGTTGCGACGATAACAAGTCAATTCCATCGGGCGTCCGGTTGATTCTCCTCCGAAGACATCCTCGGCAACGAAGAACATGCCGTACAATTCAGCCGTCATGCCGGCGTCAACGAATTGGTTGTTCTCGTTGACAATGGTAGCGCTGGAAACGGGAGCGGAGAACCCAAGAAGCTTATTATCGGGCTCCTGGGGAGATGATTCCTCATGCAGGGCATCTTGATTCGGCGGAGGATCGAATTGTTGTCGAGTCGAATATGAGAAGGGATCTTCGAAGGTCGAGGAAAAGGCATCCAAGTCGTACGAGGTGCCGAAAGGTAGAGTCTGCAGTGCAGCCCCATCACTGTAGATGTTAGCTTGACTACCTAGCCCCCAAGCCAAAGTTGCGCGCGCGTTGCAAGTGCGCTGCAGTGCTTACAGAAGTGATTCATCAAATGTCATATCATGGTCGAACACGTCCATATTCATACTCTGAGAGTGGGCAGATCCAAAGTTCATCGCCATCGCTTCGCTGGAAGAGGCGCCAGTTGGCAGCCCCGACATTGAGTTGTAGGTTGACATGGCATTGTTCAGTTGAGAAGAGCCGTCAAAGTCTCATTGGCGCGACGGGGGAGACAGCGACACAACGTGATCGCGCAAGTATGTGCAACGGTGCAAAGGGATGAGAAATATCTGGCGACACCGGCGATGACGGGTTGTTTCCCCGGTAGAGCGCCGAGGGTTTGGAGCGACGAGCAAACAGAAGCGAAAGAGAAGATAAGACAGGTTCAAGGCCGAGCGGAGCGAGGTAGAGATAGTCAGGTAGTAGTCTATGAGGAGAGGCGGAGGCGGAGACGGCGGGAGTGTGGAGGGCCTGCCTGGGCTGCCGACCTCCAGCTCCAGCTCCAGCTAACTCACTCTACGGGCTCCGGCTACTGTATGTTTGTGGAGGAGAGACCCACTGGGCTGGCTGACCCTTTGCTGTTCCCAGCGATGGTTCTAAAAGTTGATTGGCATTCGCTTCAACAATTGGCCGAGACAGAGCTTCATGTGAGGACTCGAGACACATCCAATTGCTATCTGCTGGAGGGCAGCGCTATATAGGAGGAAGCTTTATTAGTTGCTGTTTTTTTTTTGGCGTTGTTTGCCATTTCGGCATCTTCCAGTAGGGTTTTATTGTTCGTCAAAGTCAATTAAAATGAAGCACGGCGTTGGTAGCGTTTGCAGTAATAATTTATTTATTAATGCTCCCTTCATGCCCAATGCTCTCTAGGCCTTTGTCTTTTTCCTAATAATGCTCTCTTAATTCTAGTTTCTGTTTCATGCAGCATACCTACCTATTCTTATCATGAGGACGGGAACCAACAGCAACGACAAGCCAACCAAACTTTCACATCAGCTTGCTCTCCTTAGTAGAACCGGACACCCTCTCACCAAACTTCCACACTTCGTCCAGTACAAGAACTTCATTCGTTCCCCTGACTTCACCCTGGCTGTCGTATCCGTCTGACAAAATCACCAGATCTGCGTCAGCCCCCGATTCTAGTGAACCCTTGACTCCTTGTAAGCCAAGCATGGCGGCCGGTGTTGATGTGACCGCTCCAAGGGCCTGAGGAATACTAGCCCCAGTCCACTGTCTGAAATTATTGACACACTCGAGGAGAGTGATTGAGCTGACGAAAGTTAGATACAAGGCTCCGTAGGGTAGATCAGTACGTACCTCCCAGCAATCGTGTCAGAGTTCTCAAGGAGCAATTTAGAACCTTGCTTGACAATGTTGCATGTGTACTCTCCGTTTGTCCACGGATAGGCTCCATCCGGGAGACCAACAAGATGCATAGCATCCGTGACCAGGATAAAGCCATCAGTATGAGCGCTGTATGCGATCTTGATAGTCGTAGGATGCAAATGAATGCCATCTGAGATGATGCCAAAGTAAGGTCGTGGAAGACTCTCGGCCTTGCCCAAAACTCCAAAGACGCCTGGGTTTCTGTGGTGCAACGGGCGCATGGCATTGAAGAGGTGTGTAATCATTGTAGCACCCTTACTTACAGCTTGCGATGTCTCTTCGTATGTTGCCTCGGTGTGGCCAACGGAATAGATAATTCCTCTTGATGTGATCTCTGGGATCAGGTTCATCATCTGTCCGCGTTCCGGCGCTGCTGTAATCATCTTGATCGGCATCGGCGAGCCATCGGAACGAGGGGTCATATTCTCACGACCATAACATTGCTCAATATCCTCGATCGATTCAGCTTGTGTGAGAACATCGACATTGTGAACTCCGTTCTTGGTGGGACTCAAGAACGGACCCTCGCAGTGAGCACCAAGGGACTCGGCGCCGTGAGCCGGGATCCGCAGTTCCCCAGACGGGCCAAGATACGGGAGGGCCTGGCAGGCGTTAGCTTCATGTACGATTGCCCCACCAAAGATGAAGGCGTACCTTTTGGTATAATTCAGGCCGTTGGCTGGTGATGGTTGGGATGTATGATGTGACCCCTGTCTTGACCAGTAGTCGATTGATCTTGTGGATATTTTTGCCATATTCGGACATGTCATCCAGTAGAGTTGAGAAGTTGAAGCCAAAGGCACCGTTGAGCTGGCACTCAATCAGCCCTGGTGCAATGATGCGTCCACCAAGATCAAGAGTATTGTCAGGCATGTTGCGGCCACCATAAAATGAAGCCTGGCTATCGATGATCTTGCCAGTAATGGAGCTGACCCAAAGGTCCTCCCAGACCAAGTCGTTGCCTTTCAGCAGCCGACAGTTGGTGAATTTAGTGAGTCCATTCTTGGGTAGGGTCGGCGAAACGGCGATAGGCATACTGAAGATGGGCTGGGGGTCTGTGATGAAGAATTAGATATCTCAAAGTGGTTTTTTTTCGGTGTTCTCTATCTTGAGTTGAAAGTCCCTAAGGACAATGAATCATATAAAACGAGAGGCGAGTCGTGGGGTACTAGTATTTTCTAGAGAGTTTCATCCTCGGAAGCATAAAGCCCTATCAAGCCGCCGACAACGGCCACGTTTTCTCCCAGATAGTATGGAAAAAGTCATTTCGTCATTACTGCGAGCAATTCAGTAACCGTGCCATCTGGACCCAAGCGGACGGTGCCATCGTCGAAGCCGTGATAGTGAGACTGTGTGGAGATGATTTTGGTCTGAACGTGGTATGGTTCCCTTTTGCTATGTTGCTGTGCATATTGACAGCCAGAGACCAGGGTGCAGCGGAATACAAAGACCATGCCATCCGTCCATTTTTGCCTCACAAGTAATGTTCATCCTTACCTGGTTCAGTATCTCACGTCTCGACACAACGTGAAACGGAACTCTCTGTCGCCGACCATTTGTTGCTGTTGTTCCATGTAACGTTAACTCATGGGGTGTAACCCATTAAATCGCCTGCCATAAAGAAACAGCCAACGAACAGCACGACCCCACTTCCCTATCGCCCAACAGCTGGCTCCTTCCGCAACTGACCAATCAATATACACCAATCCCATCAGCCGAAGTTTAGGCGGTCGGCAGCCACTCCAATGGCCCCTCCTCCTGCTGGGTCAGCGTCTAGCTCATCCTCTCGAGAAGGCTACCGCAGTGTCAATGCATCTCATCGTTACCTCAAGCACGCGGGGCCATCAAGGGGTGAGCCAGAACCACAGCAGAAGAGATCAAAGTACCATGTGACGAGGCATCGACGCCGCCCAACCATCATGGCCCATACAGACAATAGCGACCTCGATCCAGCATGGCAAGATCTCGACCGGTACGTACCCACTCACCTCACCTCATCTCACTTCACTTCCTGTCGGTCCCGTCGAGGCGCGTCTCCGGACTGCGCGGGACCGTCAAGGGGCCGTCTCTCCACTCTTCGGCTCCGAATCTCGGAGAATATCCATCCGTCCATTCACTTGACATCATGATACTAACTGTTTGTCCCGTAGTGCCATTGGGCAGATCCTGATAATGGGCTGGGATGGCACTGAAGTTACCCCCCAGATCAGGAGCCTCATTGAAGATCATCACCTTGGTTCCATTATACTTACAGCCAAGAACCTTAAATGTGAGCTCTGCTTACAGACACATGTCTTGCTTCATCACTCTAACGTTGTCAAGCTGCTCAGCAAACAGCAGAACTTGTCCAGGAATTACAGACCATTGCTAAGAATGCTGGTCATTTACAACCTCTTCTCATTGCCCTCGATCAGGAGAATGGAGGAGTCAACAGTCTTTTCGACGAAGACTATGTATGCCAATTTCCCAGTGCCATGGGCATCGCAGCTACTAGTCGAGCCGACCTAGCATATGAAGTGACAAAGGCTACTGCCACTGAGATCTCGGCCTGCGGTGTCAACCTCATGCTGGGACCCGTCCTTGATGTACTGAATAATGCTCGCTACCAGCCTTTGGGAGTGCGTGCTACCGGAGATGACCCCCAAGAAGTATCACAATATGGCCTGGCGGCTCTACGAGGAATTCGAGATGCTGGAATTGCTTCATGTGGAAAGCATTTCCCATCATACGGAAATCTGAACTTTCTGGGCTCAAACCTAGATGTGCCCATTATCACTCAGACACTAGAGGAACTCAGCATCAGCGCTCTGGTTCCATTCCGAAATGCCGTTGCCTCGGGAAAATTAGATGCTATGTTTATTGGAGGCTGTGGCATATCCAATCCGTCCATGAATGTGAGTCATGCTTGTCTTTCAGATCAAGTTGTGGATGAGCTCTTGCGCGATGAACTTGGATTCAACGGAGTCGCAATCTCAGAGTGTTTGGAGATGGAGGCTCTCAGTCATGAACTTGGTGTCCAGAATGGTGTTATCATGGCCGTCGAAGCAGGCTGTGATCTTGTCCTCCTCTGCCGTGCCTATGACGTCCAACTTGAAGCTATCAAAGGCCTGAAGCTCGGTTATGAAAATGGTATTGTGACGAAGGAGCGGATTTTCACCTCTCTGAGAAGGGTACTTAACCTGAAATCGACCTGTACCTCTTGGGAGAAGGCGTTGAACCCTCCAGGCATTTCTTTGCTTTCTCAACTTCACCCATCTCATCTTGCTCTATCACTCCAAGCCTACGGTGATTCCATCACAATCATTCGAGATAAGGAGAAAGTTATCCCACTCACAGCCTCAATGCATCCCGGAGAGGAGCTCCTCTTATTGACACCTTTAGTCAAGCCGCTGCCTGCATCTTCACTCACCAAAAAGCTGCTGGCAGCCAAAGACAACCAGAATCAAGCAGAAGGGCAACATGAGATGTGGGCGCATAATGGTCGTGACCGAAGCGCGATCTTGAGCGGAGAGGGGGTTTTTCGAGAATTTGGCAAATCTCTTGCTCGAGCTCGTAATGAAAAGTTACTCCACACAAGCTATACGGCTAATGGAGTCCGTCCAGGTAACACTCTTAGACTTCAGTAGGTGGCATTCATTCTGACCAGATTTAGTTCACGAAAACCTGATTCACAGAGCATCTTGTATCATTATTGTCACGGCTGATGCCAATCGAAACCTTTATCAAGCTGGTTTCACTAAGCATGTTGACATGATGTGCTCTATGCTTCGAACCAGGGGTCAGAAAAAGCAACTGATCGTAGTGGCAGTCAGCTCTCCGTATGATTTTGCAATGGATAAATCCATTGGCACATACCTCTGCACCTTCGACTTCACCGAGAACGCTCTCCATGCTCTTGCAAGGACACTGGTTGGAGAAATTGCGCCCCTTGGAACTCTCCCCGGTACACTGCGTAAGAGCAAGAAGGTTCTCAAGTCCAGACAACACTGGCTGGTAGAAGAATACAGTGCGAAACGTGACGCATCTGCTTTGAACGACCTACTTCGAGCTGTTCACCGAGCAAGCGCACCAGACCTGCAGTTTCTACGCACAACAACTGCTGCTTCCTTTCAGCTCAATAATGCCAATATTCCCGAATCACATTTTGTGGTTAGAAACAGCAGCACTAACGCTTTGTACGGCTTTGCTGCTACATACTTTGTTCACGGTGTTGGTATCCTTGGGGGTGTCTTTGTCGAGCCCACCAAACGTGACGTATCGATCGGAAGGTCCCTTCACCGACGGGCGCTCAGAAGTCTCATGCAGCGACGAGGAATCAAGCAAGTCCAGATAGGGTCAGCTTTCCCTGGGGTTTTCCTAGGTATTCCCAACGATGTCGAGGTCAACACAATCAAAGAGTGGTTTGCGAACAGCGGCTGGGATGTTCAGTTTCCACGACGCGTCTCAAATATGATTTTACAGGATGTGGCAAGCTGGTCTGCCCCAGAGGGTTTGTCCCAGAGCATTCAAAGAGCCGGTATTAGCTTTGACCTGATTCATGATTTGGACAACGCGGGTGGTGTTCTCAGCCATGTCCGTAACAACGCAAATCCTGAGGTATTAGAGCTGTACCGCCATGCGCTGTCAGAATCGAAGTTGAGTGGGATCGTACGGGCCAAAGATGCGACAGGTGCCTTGTTGGGTACGATCATTGTTTGCAAGCAGCGCAGTCCATTGGAAACTCATATTCCTTCGTTGGTGTCACGCTCTGAGGACATCTGTGGTATTATTGCTCCAGTTGTACCTCTTGGACCACAAGCAACTCTCGCTTTACAAGGCTTGACGCTCATGGGCATTCGTCAGGCCAGGAGTCACAAAGCTACAAAAGTGGTTCTTGGTTGGGTAAGTCAACCAGCCTATCCAACCTCTCAATATCGCTAACAAATGAGGTTGTGGATGATGGTTCCGAGTCTCTCACAGCGATGGGCTTTGAGACACTCCAAGAGTTCGAGGAAATCACCAACTCCCCAGAAAATGTAACTACCCCTCACTTCTAAAGCAACAGCAGCCACTGACAAACAACAGTTTTCCAGCATACTATGAATAAGGGAACACAACGGATGTGTTATCACGAATCCACCGGGAAATTTTTGGTTAGCGAATGAAATACATGCTATCTTGAAAAATATGCTTTCTAAGTTTTGCTACATCCTAAGTTAGGTCATGCCTCATGATTCTACACTTATCTCCCTCGCTGTAGCCCGGCTCTTGTAGGAATTCTTTGAAGGAAGACCTGCTTGTGTAGACAGTGAAGTCATCAGTCAGTCAGAAAGCCAAGTCCCTCTTTCGGCGAAGGGCTTCAACTTGATCATAATCTCCTATAAAATGGTCTCAAATTGGAATGTATCATTAAAATACTGTTGTTATGAGTAGAATATGTAAATTCATAGCGCCTTGGTCTTCTAAGGTCTGTATTTCCATTGGCACATGTATTTGAGCTGTGGCTTCCACAAAAAGGCGTTCCTTCTTTCCCCTTGAGTGTTCATTTCGACATCTACCTGGTTCTTTCCTCAGGACAAAACAAAATGTACGTCATTTTACAAGGCCAAAAGTTACAGGAATATGGGAAGGAGCCAAGTCACGTGTAGGCACCTAAGGTACCTAATTGAAGTTATTGTGGTCAGTCAAGAAATGGAGAGCCCTGGATTTGACATGCAATCTACCATATATTCGACATATCATCATCCCCCCAATCTACCCTGATTTACGTGGTGAGCAATGACAACTCTATATGCGTGCTCTCCGAGAGGTTTGTCCTCTCATAAGTTCTGGGATGAGTCTGAAGAGACCGTCTGGCCCAATGTGCCCTCAACTCCTGCCCCTCCGCCCCCCGAAGTCGTTGCTCCTATTGAGCATGACCTTTGTGCCAATTTTTCTTGTAAGTTCTTGCTTTTTGATTGGTTGTCTACCTTCCCTGTCTAAGATTGATCAATTGACAGAATTATAGAGGAAGAACTAAGGGCCAAGACTGATGCGAAGATCCTGCGGGTGGCAAGGGTTGCCAGAGACCAACTCTTGGGGGAGCTGTACGCGCATCTCCCCCATTACGAAATAGACTGGTCGCTGGATGATGAGTTTGGCTGCCGTGTCGTGGGAATGGGTTGTTACGGGGAGTCATTTGAAGGAACAGCTGATCTCCGGTGCCATCTTCAAACCGCTGCGCATGTGGTAAGTCAATCTATATAATGAGTTCTTTTGGTTCTGTTTACTAATCGTGACTACCTGCAGAAGCACGACGCCCTACTTGCCTGGGAGTGGGTTGAGTCTCCCTCCTCTTCTCCTCAGCCAAGCCATTCTCTTCAGCAATCACCGACTTCAATTGCTTCTGCCCCTGAGATGGACTTGGTGGTTGTGGAAGTTGATGCAGAGTTGGAAGCAGAAAGATCGATAGACGCCTCGTAATCTGCTGCTGCTGCTGGATCTGGGATTCCCGTCTTGAACGCGACCAGCGAAACGACGACCAAGACAATGCCTGTCTGAGGTTTCAGCGTGAAATTTCGTCATGATCTGAATCCCAGGTATGTTGCCGTTTCTGTCCTTGACTTCAATTGCTCACCACACGAAGTATACGATCTGGTAAGGCTGTTAGAGCTAAGAACAGAGACTACAATGTATCTGCTGCGAATACCCAATCTTGAGATCGCTTTAAAGTTCTCCGCTCACTACGCCACTCGGCAGCAAATATCACCACGTACGATAGCAGGGAATGAAGGCATGGTAATGTACTTTGAATGAGAATAAGGAGAGATATCTTTGTTTGTCAAAACACTTCAACACACTTCCACAAATGCTGAGTCCATCAGAAAGCCCGTTAAAAATAATATGCCCTTCGCCATGTACTGTTTGATTGTCCTTTTACCCGTCGCCAAGTTAAAACTCCGTGAATAATAAGCGCCAGGGTTTCCCACCAATCTAATAACCGTTTTCGTACAGATAGTCATCTCGAAAGGGCAACAAGCAGAATAGATCGTGAAGAGGTGATCAAAGTGGAGTGGCAGAAAAGTGTATCGGTGTGCATGTCGCTTATAAAAAATGAAAATCAAAGGGGAAATTGCTCCTTGTCGTCTAACATCCGTCGTCTTCGCATTCATCGAGGCTTCCATAGCCGGTATCCGAATCAATTCCCACCATACTCTTATTGATAGCCAGGCACCGGCTGACGACCTTCTCTCTTACATCAGAGGCAACGCCACACTTCTCCCCGGGAGATCCGCCCATCCATAGACGGAGACCACCAGATAGTCGCTCAAGAGTGGACTGGAAGGTCTCAGCTGCTGCTTTGTGCTCGTAGAGCTCCTCCATCAGCTCAAGGGTTGCGGTGCATCCAATAAGAGACATCTGCGGGGCGTTGCCACGGGCCATGATTGACTCAATCATACTGAGTCCTTGGTGAGTACTCCCAGGAGTGCATTCGACGCGTCGGAGGTGAGCGATGGCCATGGCGCATCGTAGGGCAAGTCGGAGATCGGGAGTAGAAGCCTGGAAGCTTGAGTCAACGACACAAATGGAAGAGCTCAGGAGAGCATCGACCTTTTCGTTGCCCATTGATTGCAAGGCAGAGGCGATGTTAGCGCCGCGTGCCTTATCAATGAGAACTGCTCGTGCCACGATTGCCCGAGCCTGCGCGGTTGAACCCAAGGGTGCAGCCTTGATGGTGAGCTCGATATCTTCTGCCTTAGTGCTGAGCGTCTCTTCATCCTTTTCCAACGTGGCGACCAAAGTTCGGTGTAGGAATTGGGTCGACCACCAGGCAGCAACAGCATCGAGGGGAGATCCAATAGCGGTATCGTCAACAACAGAATCCATGCCATCCATAGAGGTCACAACGTTGTAATCAGTATCGGTATTGAAAGCCAGGTTGTGTGCTCGCTGGATAACGTCGTCGTTGAGCACTTCATCGCAGTCTTGTTCAACCAAAAGAGCGAGATGTTCGGGCAAACCGTCGTCATGCTGCTCGGAGGACTCGCGGTGAAGTTGGGTAAGGAGACGATTCAGCTGGCGGGCCTTATTCCACTTGCTGCGGGCAAGCTTGGCAGCGATGAGGTTGATTGCCCCAAGTTGGAGTCGGTTCTGGCCCAGGTCCCAGAGAAGAACGCGAATATGGAGGGCTTTCAGCATAAGTCTAGCAGGAGTGTCGGGGAGGGTGCCGGAAGCGAGGAGTGTGAGAATGAGACGGCTCTTATTGATCTCAACATCGCCGCCAGCCAACTGCGAGTCGAGGGCTATGCTCCATGCCTGGACACGAGCGGTTTCCTGCTCCTGAGTCAAACCAGTGATTGCTTGATAACCATGAACTCCAATAGCATTTCGGAGGCTGAGCTTGAGAGTCTTCAAGATGAGAGCTGCCGCCTCCAGAAAGAAATTGTGACTGGGGACCCATACGGTCTGGATAGCGGTAAGCCAAGCTTGTCGGCGGACATGAATTGGTGAAGCGAGCGATGGGGCTGCCTGAAGAACCCCGACTTGTGGTTTCTTCGACTTCTGTGAATCTCGCGTGAATAGTGAAGGAACAAATACCCAAAGGAATGTTCCAAGTAGGAGAATAATTCGGAGTGAAGTATGTAGATGATAGCCTCCGACGGTCAAGTCAAGGCCGCTCGCTACACTCTTCAGAAGCTGAATAGGCATGGCGAACAAACCACGACCTTCAGGCTTTTCATTGCTAGTTTCATCCTCATGCATCGCCTCCAGAATCATCAGGCCGGCAAGTGAGCCAACCATCAATTTACCAAAGTATGGACCGGCATTATTCCACCGACCCTGCTGCATTTGCTGTTGCTGTTGAAGCTGCTGCTGTCGAATGAGCGCGGGATTTCCACCGCGAAACTGTTGCTGGGGTACAGGATATGGTTGACCAGAAGCCATTTGTTGCGAAATGATTCTCTTCATATCATCGGGAACTTGAATCATTCCTCCTGGCTGTGCGTTACCGTCCTGCGACGGGCCCCCGACAAACTGCTGTGTATCCTGTGCATATTGTATTGGCGTACGTGGTTGCTGAAGCGGACTAACGGCGCCATTCATTGCCCCGGCCATGAAAAGCTTCTCGAAAGCGGCAATTCGGGCTTGCATGGCACCATTTTCGTCGAGTAGCCGATTGTTACGCTTCTCAAGATGTCGAATATATTCAGTCGCCTTACTCAAAACCTGTCCAATGATTAGCGTGAGTTATATCGCTATAAAGAGCACAGCGTACTGTAGCCTTGTTCAGCTTATGAGCTGGGGTCAGGCCATGGAGTTCCTCGCGATCTTCAGTCGTGTCTTCACCTCGCGCGCTCTTCGACATGATGCGAAGACTGGGAACGCTATCTCTCAAAGCGGCGATCTTGTCATTTAGATTGGTTCGATATCGCTTCTCAATCATGTTATGGGCGGTCTTCTTCACTGGTTGATCGCCATCCTCTTCCTCCTCCTCTTCATCCTCAGGGTCGGCGGAAGACTTGCGCTTTCGCGATGCTTTCGAAGATCCATCGGCGGGATCCGGTGATGAAAAGATACCCCTTCTGAGTTCGCCATTTGCTGAGTCCGGGCTAGAGGCGCTCTTGGGGGAGTTGTATTGGAGATGTGGTGGCATGGCGATGTTGCGCAGCTTCTCCTGCAAAGCAGGAGTCAAATGGCTGATAAGGGCTGGCTGAAGAACGGTGTTGTCGGTGAAACCAGGCTGTCGCAGGGAAGGATTTGAAGCGGCGTAGATTGATTCGGAGCTGAGAGCGGTTACCGGAAGGCCATCGGTGCCGGTAGAGATGGGAAGCTGTTGAATGTTCTGCTGGTCCTGACCGAAAGCGAGATTCCAAGGAGAAGGTTGATAGGTAGTTTGAGCAGGAGGTGCGGTGCTGCTAGAGGGGTCGTACGAGTCGTAAGGGGGCGTGCCGGTGAAGTGCCATGCAGCGTCGTAGTATTGTTGCTGGGTCTGGGGACGGGAGGAATCGTTGGGCAAGGAGGCTGAGGAGGGGTCAGATTTCACGAGCGAGCCATCATCAACGAAACCACCTAGATTCGGATCTTGAAGGCCATAGAGGCTGTTGGCAGAATCATGGTCGGCCATGTCGGAGAAGCGGGAGCCGGGCATGATGGGGACAGGCCAGCACCATGCAATGCAGCTGCGATGGCCTGATTGAGAGACCCAGTGCTTGGGGAGACCCCGAAGGAGTCGCCGCGGTCGAGCGAGGCCTTCCTTTCGGGAAGACGACGGCCTTTGGCCGACGATACTAAGAGCAAGGGTCGATGTTGTCGGTCCAGTTGGGTTGAATTGGCCTCTGTTCCGGGAGTGGCCTGTTCAATTGAAGTCTCTCGGCCGAGGAGTGGACTTTGGCCGCGATAGCCTCAGCTACTGATTATGGCTCCAGCTGTGTGGATGGCTCCAACTACAGTGAGTGACAGCTACAGCTACAGCTACAGGCTGTGCTGAGGGTCAGCCTGCAACAGTCGACAGGCCTATAGCCTCTGCTAAGGCGATCAATCGGTGGTGAGGGCGTGTTGCAACCACGGAATGAATCGATGGGTTGTCTCAATCGCTCTGGGATCGAATGATTGAACGGGTGTTGCCGAACGGTTGACGGGCGAGAAAGGACAGTGCAGGGGTTCTACAACAAGGGAAGAGCAGCGCAGTCTCGCGATTATGGTTCGACTGGCAACGAGTAACAGTTAAAATTGCAGATGAGAGAATAGGCGATTTGGGTGATGATTCGGAGGCGAGCGATGGATGCAAGGAATTCAGTTTGAGAAGAGGGCAGAAAATCGTACGATGGAACCCGGATATCAGCCCAGTGACGCCTAGTCAAGTCCGCGCTTGGCCAAGCTCGTCTTTTGTACAAAAGACTGGAGTGATGAGTTCAGGGGATCCACCAGTATTTGAGTGCCCGTAGGTCGAGTGTTTACTCCAAATACAGTGCAGAACGTCGACGACTTTTGGTGGCGTACGCACTAAGCCCAGCAACTGGCACGGGATGACCCGGATGAGTCTCCAGGCGAGGGGGCCTTGAACATTGCAAGTCTGGCCAGGGTAGTCGAGTCAGACACTTGAGTCAGCATTAGACAAGGCTCGGGCCTAGAGTCAACCATATGACATAAAAATACACCAATAATAGACTAAAGAAAATGCTAGTATCTACTACGGAGGTACAATTCAAAAGTCTTTGCCAAAAATGACTGTAGCTGCTAGACCCACTTTTGATAAGGTACTAGAGATACATCAAACGAAATAGCAATCGCTGATCATAATTTAACTATAGCGGCTATAGCCAGTAGTTAACTGATGAGGCTCCCCTAGATCCCCTATAACTATAGGGCTTCTACAGGGCAGCCCCTCTATATCTCCCTTATCGCTTGTATATCAATGTACCTAGCAAGGATCAGCTATTGTGGCGTAAGTCATCTTGAGCAAAGACTTTTGAATTGTACCTCCGTAGTCTAATTAGATTTATAAAAAAGCTTGAAATAAAAGGCTAATAATGATAGTCCTGTTATATATAGGGGTCCAATATGTTATCAGTTTCAAGCCTGGAATAGGCCAGTTTCCCGAGAAAGGCGAATGCAGCGGCGTTACGGCTTGAACCGTACAGTATTGGCGATCTCGAGAATACGGTCCACTTTAGTTAGAGGTTTACCCCTCTCGCATTCGGGTCTAAGACGCTGTCTGCACTGTGCACGCAATCACAAATCCAGTAACCCGTCAAGCACAAGCCAACTCTGTTTGATCAAATTGGAATGGGGGAACTCGGGGACTCGATTGCGTTAAAAGAATTCGGCTCAGGAAGTAGAAAATACCCTCATAGTCAAGCCGTAATGATGATATCTCAGTCACCGTTGTCAAAATCTGCCCCCTAGCCCCCCACCCTCAAGATACCTACATACACTGTCGAAAGACAAAACATACTATGTGAACCGTGGTGCTACTCGAGTTGTCTCGGGTTAGCCACGCGAGTCTCAGTCTCGCGTCCCGTGGTTCACAGGAGCTCAATTATTACATTCCAGCTGGCAAAAGGCCAGGCCCAGGCGACGGTTACTCGGGAACATGAGAGTTATCGCATATCCAATTAAATAGCTTTACAACGGTCGCCAAGACGAGTTCATTGTGAAGAATCCGAAAAGAAAACCTGAATATCAATGCCTCGAATCTGCCATGTCCCGTCTGGTGCAACCCGGATAGCTACATACAAATACCGAACTATTTGGCGCCCTGCCAATCCGCGTTGTACAGAAGATCTGTTCGGGTTACACAGCACAGGCTATTCTTGCATGTCTTGGACTCAGCTTTCAGCTTCTGTGCCACTATCCTCGCTTCTCAAGATGGTCCCCGCCGCCACCAAATGATCGTGATCCCAATATTAAATCCTCCCCTCGTGACTATCCCCAATTAGCCAACCCATCCCGATGATCAAACGATCATCAACCTTGCGTCACTCTCTAGTTTTAACGCTTGTTGCTTTTTAAGTATCGTCACATACATCTTCTTAATTGTTCCGATTGGCGATTCAAGATCTTGAGATCGTAGAGTCGATATGTACTAGATATTAGCTAGCGCCTGGGTTACGATAGATGGAAAACACCGCGTCTGTTGTGTGACGTTACACGTTTGGAAATAACGCGAGAACTCGTAAACGAATTTGATTTGGCAGAAAAAAATGATATACAGGTGAATATTTTATGCAGATAGTAAAGTTCTGGTCCTTGCGGCCGTTACTAGATCCCCGCGAGCCCGTGGGCCAGCTCTAACCGAATACTGTAAACCCCAAAGAAGTAGACCCCCCATATCTTGATATCAACGACATCAAAGGAAACAATGCAATGTAGACCCCGTTAAATAATTATTAACTCAATCATCTCGTTTACCAAACGTCATCCGAACTCTGAACCATCTCCAAGGTCGGTGTCTTAGGTACCATGCGTTTCATTCTCTTCCGATCCTCCCTGGTTACAAGCGAAGGTGTCACAGGCATGCATGGCGTGAAGGGCTGGTAAGGCGAATAAGGCACTGCACCAGCTGTGTACGGAGTCATTGCTCCGCTTGGCGATAGTGGTCCTTTCCTCTCAAACACAGTCTGCTTGGTAGTCTGCGCAATAGTGTTTGGTGAAACCATGGCAGGCTCGTAGGCACGCAACGGTAGAGAACCACCAGTGCGCACAGCTGAAGGTGCGTTGGCACGGTGGAATGTCTGGCCAGGCTTGGGTGACGCAGGAAGAGATGGGAACCTTGATCCAGGCTTGGGGGACGATGGCAGGCCAACCAGTGGTGCTTGAGAGTGTTCCGAGGTGGCTGACTCGGGATCACGCTCGCTGGGTGCATGTGACACAGTACGGGCATGGCCAGGATAAGGGAGTTGACTGCCGATACGTTCATCGATGCTTAAAACACTCTCGGGTGAGATATCCGGGGTCGGCAGTGACGCATGGGCCTTGGGCGGGAGGGCCGGTGAACCATACGGGACCTGATTAGTGGGGACCGGAGGAGGAGCAGCCGGAGCATAATGTCGGGGAGGAATCGCGCTCATCTCCTGTCCTTCATAGCGAGGGAATTCACCCGATTGGGGGGTCATGAGAGGCGATGAGATGCTCATGCCCTTCATCTGCTTCTTCTTCGGCGATCGTAGTGCTGAGAGAAATGAGGAGGTCCTCGATTGGCTCTTCTCCTCGCGGGAAGCCGAAAGGTTGAGTGTTGCTGGCTTGCTCCTCCCCTTCTTCGATGGCGACGACGTCGAAGATTTCAGAGAGAGTACGGAAGCCGAGGCTGAAGGGCGTGGTTGGTGGTGAGCAGTAGGAGGCAGAGGAACATCGTAAACTACTCCTCGCTTCTTTGCATCCTCATGCTCCAGGACATGCTTGTACATGTCTTCAAGCTGAGATTGAGCCATGAGTCTGTCTACTGCCACAACACGGGGATCGACAAAGGGATTAGTTCCGGGGGCTCCAATACTTGAAGCCGGCGATGGATAGATGTATGGGTTTCCTTCATGCGAGTCCTGGAAGCTCGGTTTGACAAATTCGGTGTCGGTGATGATATTCAGAGATGTAGGTACAGCTGTGGGAGGAAAGTCAGGACTGACGATATCTTTCCGAACTTCAAAGTCGACCTCGTCAATTCCAGCTGCGATATGTTCGCGTCGCTTCTTTGATAGGGCAAGCAGTGTTATGGCGACCAGCACCAATGATACAGCGTATGCTCCGATTATACCACCAATCTGGGCTGGCAGATAGGTTGTGTCAATTGGTCCTCCTGGTATAGGCTTATCTGTGTCCCGGGCTTGGAGTACTGAGGATAGAACAGGCTCGGACTGAGCTGTTGTAATGAGTGACAGAGGCAGAAGCAGACCGAGTTGTAGTGAGTAGCGAGCACCCTCGAGAAGCATCGTGGGAAACGAGGTCAAGGCGAGACACTTGTTCTTTATGGAGGAGCCAGCTTGTGCGATGTGACCTCCTGAACACGATGAGACGAAACACTAGAGAAGAACATCATGCACGGAAGAGGGAACTTGCGGTCTCAACGGGGTATATAGCGGGCTGGGTCATGATCGTCTATCACTCTGCGTTAGCCGCTGAGCTATCCAGGGCTGGATGCTGAGTCGCTGAGCAGACAACGCCAGTCAACTGGCGGTCGTCGAATAGCGGCCGAATGCATGAGAATACGTCTGAGAATAGCTCGATACCCTTGGTGATGGCAACAGAGTGGTTGCAGGCGATATGTAAGGGCTCAAGTGTGACGAGGCCATCTCCGAGCTGTGGTTGGACGGCTAACCGCTGAGCGATATAGTGTGCCATCGCTTGATTGGCCATTAGCTTTGACTACCAACCACCAATACCCACATACACAACCTATCGCTGGCTCTGAATTCCTATATGCCGGGATACACTGCAGTGTTTTCTCGCTTTAAGCTTCTCTGTGGTTGTCTTGTTTCTGCCGTGGAAGGGTCCCAAGCGGGGCGGGGCGATCTTTGCTTTTCGCCATCACAGAGAGAGGTCTTGTCCGACTCACACGTTCCTGGATCTGCGGGGTCAAACCAGCAACCATTGACCAGGCGATTGGTGGCGATAGCTCTTCAATCACTCAACTAACGGCAAAGACGATGCAGTCTAGGCAGTGAGGGTTACTTTGAGGCCCAATTGTGTGTGTTGCCTGCATAATCCAGGCTGTCGGGCCCTGAGCCATGTGGAATCTCTCATTCTTCCTCTCATCATGTGATGTGCCAAAGTTTTCGAATGGGCTGCTCGTCTTTGTGTGACATCAGGTAGCTCGGCATTACTAGTGATGTTCGTGTCAATCTCCTCGAATAGAAAGACCTATCACGGCGCCTATTGTGTAAGGTCGCACTACTATCGCCCGACTATAGCTTCATGCTACCCTGCGCAAGTGAATTTGGTGATATGGTTGGTGACTGCTGACTGGAGACGTGACAATCATAATTCAGGGCCATGTTGGGTTTTGTTACAGATGCAAAACAGGCGCTATGCGGTGAGCACTTGTGCAGGGGAATCGGGGCGTTTCATGGATCCTGATGCTATACGATCATAGATGTGTCCCTGGCTGATAAACAGACTGCGATGTTTCACAGCACCCACATAAATATTGTGTTTCGAAGTCCGACCTTTTTGGGCAACAATGCGTTTTTGGCTTGATCAAAACTCTTAGGGTGGGACATCACCGTAGCATTGGACTTTTGTTGTCACTCTTTTAGCGGTGATTGATATGGCATATCGTGACAGTGATAGTGACGGGGGAAGCCTTAGTGTAAAGGGGATGTGACGAAGCTGGCAACGAGATCTGACAGAGTTTGTTGAAAGATGAGCATGTGACACACAGACATAATGCTTTTACCCATCCACATAGTCAGTCAATGGAGGCATTCATGATGACCATGAGGGAAATTGAATGGTGAGACCAGCGTCATGAGCACAATATTCTCTTCAAAAACATGAGGAGCAAAAATGTGGGTGACAAGGTAGACAATACCATTAAATAAACCACCAAACAAGAACAAGATAGGTACTTAATTGAAGTCAACAATGACATCAGAGCGTAGAATATGTATAGCTTCCTGGTGTTTTAGTCCTACCCACCCTACAACGTAGGCGTTACAATGCACGTGACATCGCGAAAATGACATCGCGTCGCGCGATGCCTGCGAAAGCCCCTCGATCGAATGCAGATACAGTGACTCCGGTGGCTGAAATACACGCTGTAATCCTATTCGAGTAATCTCGCATGGATATAGAATTTTCGATGATACTATTCTCCCCGACCACTCGACAGCAATTCGTGGATTCGTCCACGTACCCAGCATGTCCACCGCGACCACACAAGATGCGATTCTTCAGTCGTTGAACGAGGCGCAACGCCGAGCTGTTACCTCACCTGCATCGACGGTAGCAATTCTAGCTGGCCCCGGTAGTGGAAAGACTCATACTCTTACCTCTCGAGTAGTATGGCTGATCCAAAGAGTCGGCTATCGACCTGCCGACGTGATTGTCGCAACTTTTACCGTCAAAGCCGCCAGAGAAATGAAAGAGCGTATAGGAAAAGCTCTAGGTGAGGAATGCGAAAAGAAGATTGTGCTTGGAACGTTTCACTCGATTGCCCGAAGATATCTGTCTATTTACGGAAATCGTATCGGACTAGACTCCAAGTTTGGAATCGCAGACGATGGAGATTCGAGGGCGATCATCCAGAGAATCTGCAAGAGGCTGGAACTTGGTATCGAGCCGCTACATGCAAGGTCATGGATCAGCAAAGAGAAAGCGAAGGGACCAAATGCCGCCGCGGCTCCAGCGCAGAAAGGCAAAAAGGAGAACCCAGCGCTAAGGACATGCTATGAAGAGTATCAAGCTCAACTAAAAAGGTCAAACTTGCTGGACTATGATGATCTCCTGGTCAAGTGTGTCGAGCTGTTGAGAGATCACCCAGCTTGCGTTTCCAACGTCCAGACCGTCCTTATCGACGAGTACCAGGATACAAACGGCATTCAATATGAGCTGATGAAGTTGTTCGCCCAAGCACGCCAGCGAATCACAATTGTAGGCGATCCTGATCAAAGTATCTACGGTTGGCGTTCAGCCGAGATTCGAAACCTTTATCGACTGTTAAGAGATTATCCTGATACAGATGAAATCTCCCTGGAAGAAAACTATCGATCGTCACAATCCATCCTTGATGTATCTCTCAACGTTATTCAGCAAGACAAAAAGCGATACCAGAAAGTGTTAATGCCAGTCCACACTAAGGGAGCACGGCCGGTTCTCAGAACACTGAAGAGTTCGTCATCTGAAGGCGAATGGATCGTTTCTGAGATCAAACGGGTTATCATGATGTTTGGAAACATGCTCAATTTTGAAGATGTCGCAATTCTTTTAAGATCCGCTGCGCTTTCTCGACACATCGAATCAGCTCTAGGGAAAGCCGGTGTCGCATACCGAATGATCGGAGGCCATAAATTCTATGAACGAAAGGAAATCAAAGTCCTGATAGATTACCTTCGTGTAGTGAGCCAGCCTGACAACAACGATGCGCTAGCCAGGATCATCAACGTGCCAAGAAGAGGTATAGGAGAAGCAACAATCAAATCTCTTATTGAAGAGGCGGAGCAGACTAACATAAGCCTCTGGACTTTGATTCTCAAGCACTGTAAAGGCAGTCGTAAAGCAAACACCAACATCAGACCAAAGATGGAGCAAAAGCTCAATACAGAACT
This sequence comes from Fusarium coicis, assembly GCA_013781345.1. Classification (NCBI taxonomy): domain Eukaryota; kingdom Fungi; phylum Ascomycota; class Sordariomycetes; order Hypocreales; family Nectriaceae; genus Fusarium; species Fusarium coicis. Next base: position 23,902 of record JAAOAJ010000397.1, read on the forward strand.
CATACGTACCATCTCGAGCTTACGCAAAGAAGCCGATCAAATTAATCAGAGCAGCCCCGTCACTCTGGTTAACTTGATAGAGCAACTGATTGGCCATCTTGATTTCAAGAAGTATTTGGAGGAAGAATACACAGAAGAACACGAACAGCGATGGGCCAACGTTCAGGAGTTCGTTAATCTGGTCAGTGATTTTATGAGAGATTTTGGCGGACCGGAGGAAGAAGCACTCCCTGAAATCGAGAATATGGACCAAGTAAGAGAGGATGATATGCTAGGCCGATTCCTGGCCAACGTATCATTGGCATCGGACGCGCAGAACAAAGGCGACACAAAAGCCCAGAAGTCGCTGATCACTGTATCGACCATTCACGCAGCAAAAGGGCTGGAGTGGCCTGTTGTTTTCGTGCCCTCTGTCTATACCGGATCAATACCCCATTCAAGGTCGGAAGACACAGATGAAGAACGACGTCTCCTCTATGTAGCAATGACACGAGCTCAAGCGCTACTGTACCTAAGCTGCCCACTCTACGGTTCTCAAGGAATGAGCAGCAAGGTTGAACTCTCACCATTTGTCTCCCCTTTTGCATCCAAGGTCTTCGCCAAGAAGGGGCCATCATTCGATCGAGCAGTTGTAGAGGGCGTTGCTAAAATCCTGGGGCGAGAGGCCCCCGGCGAGAAGGCAATATTCGGAAAACTACCTCCTATGTTCTCAGTTGAAGATGACGGGTTTCCAGTTGATCCTGTCGACCCAAAGAACGTCGATAGATACGACGAAGAGACTGGCCGACATTACTCGCGGGCACCCAAGCGCCAACGTACGGCGCACCCGGTCACCTCATACGATGAAACAAATGAGCTTCCCTGGCAGAGAGAATATGCTACGACAATGGAACAATCGTCTGATTTCACTGTTTCTGCTTTACCAGGGTTCACAACCGCGGGAGCTCACAGAGTTGCCCTAGATGCTGCAGCCGCAGCCGCAGCCGCAGCACAGCCAGCAAGCTCAAAACCAGGGCCAAAGAAGGGATCGACGAAAAGAGGCGTTGGACAGAGGAGTATGCTTGGCTGGCTTAACCATGGAAGAGATGCTCCTCGACCTCCGCCTGAACCTCAGCCTATACCGCAGCAGCAGCAGTCCAGGTCTTTTGCACAGGCACGATACCAGTCTGCTTTGTCTCGGCAGAATAGTATGCCGGGGGGACTACCAACAGGGTCGGAGCCACAAAAGCCATTGATCGATCCAGAGCTGGCAAAACATAAACTCGCTTCTGCACGACCTCTGTCAAAACCAGATGTGCCAAAGGTAGACGCGGGCCCTCGAAAGCCTTACTCCTGTTTCTCCAGTTCACCACCACGACCTCCGTCAAGCATAGAGCCCGAAGAAGAGAACAAAAAGGACGAGGAAGAAGCGTTGCCTAACAAGCCTGCTTCAAGTCTTCATGCGACAACATTCATGTCTGTAAAACCTAATGGAGGTGTGAGACGGCCAGTTGGTCTGGGGCCGGCGCCTTCAATGGACCGATTGCGTAAACCATTCAAACCGCTGACGATTAATCGACCGAAGCGACCAGGTGGCTGATGTGATGAGATCATTTGCGATGATTTGAAGTAATGCCTGTTATGTTTGAGCGAGGCGTTGTGGGGATCGTTAGGCCTTATGGTTAAGCATAACGGAATTTGGTATTTGGGTTATATCACTTGAGAGTATTTATATAGACTGTTTGTCAACTCTGGTAGAATAGAAAAGCAACAAGAGCAATTCGATAAAACAATTCAATCACATACGTGACCGCCAGTTATACAAACCCAAAACAAATACTTCAATCAAACCACCACAAAATATCATGTCGTCCATCATCACCACCCGCCTCTCCACCTCTGCCAGCCAAGCTGCTCGCAGGTACATCTCAAGCTCAACAACCATGAAAAGCGCCGTCGCCCCCAATGTCCGAAAGTCTACCAGTTTGGTTGAGAAATGGAGGAATGCCTCCCCTCAGAATCGCCGATACGTCTTGGCAGGCCTCGCAGTCGTTGCCTCTGTTGATGTTTACTTGCACTACACATACTGGCCTACCATTCGAGCATGGTTTGGTGGCGAGAAGGTTGTTAGGAACTGAGGGGGGCCATTCGATCCATGCATGGCTCATCTCTGTTGAACATTACGCCGCATGAAAATCGCCGATAACAGACTTTTGTGGAAGAGAAACATGGAAACCTCATCTCATTTAACTTGACCTCAATACTATATAAAATATCACAATAACAAGATCGTCCTCAGGGAGCAAGAAAACATCTTAACACTAAGCCGATGTGCCAAAACAAACTAGTCTAAAGGAGTGCTAATATATAATAAACTCACCTAAGTCTATCCTAAACTTACCCAAGTCTTTCTGTTATATATGATCGAAATTCTCAGTTATCTTAACCCCCCCCTTGATAAGCGCGTAAATCCCAGCATGCCTGCTACCGACTGGTACCCCAACCGCCATAAGCCATTTAGGTATTGTAACTATAACATATTTGCATTGGTGATGCTACTTGGACTATTTTGGTCTCAAAAACATCTCGCCAGGATGAGATCAGTATCAGCTGAGTTGATGAACATCCACACACTTGACTAGAGATCTGTGCGACTCAAATATTCATACAGTCTATAATACCTCTAATGTTTATCTATATAGTACTTTGATTAAAAAGGAATCTTGACACCAGAAGATCGGAGCTTTTGGAAGACACCCTGAGGATCGTACTTCTTGCTGGCAGCACGAAGCTTGGCAAGAGCCTCATCTCCAATAGTCGCTAGAGGATCTTGTGTAAGATGAGCGTAGTTGATAAACTTCCAAGCCCACCAAGCATCCATCTCCTTTGCCTTGGCCTCGATATCGTCCATGTAAGCCTTGAGGAGAGGGAAAGCAGCTTCCTCGCTTGCCTCACCCTTGGCAGCCCAGGTGAGGAGGAACATGATACCATCTCCGTCCTCTGTATACTTGTCTAGACCCATGACGTTGCCGCCATTCTTGACACCCTTCTCGGCGATGGACTTGGTGATGGGTTGGAACATGCAGAGTGTGTTGAGCTCTGACTCGGCACTAGGCATGAGAGCCTCGAGGGCCTGGTTGAGTTCGTCATACTTCTCAACGACATAGTTCAGGAGCTCGGCATTAGGCTTGAAGGAGCTTGTGAACCAGACGTTGCGGAAGTGGGGAGGTTGACCCGAACCGAGATCCTTGGTGACCTTGCTGAGCTTTTCAGTAACGGTAGTGTCACCCTGAATATCAGGGATGGCATAGAAGCTGTCGAAAGCAGGGGGCTTGACCTCACCCTTGGTGTTCTCTATAGCTGCGTTGAGAATAGTGCCACCAGCTAGGGCGGGAAGATAAGCCCAGTAAACGATGCTGCTGGAGTTTTCGTCCTTAGGTACATTGGCGGTGAAATCAATGAGGGCATCAATGACTGCAGGGCCTGACTCAGGCTTGTAGAGTAGGTTACCACCCCAGATCGAAGGGTTGCTGCGGTCGACAAACTCAATGGGATACATGTCGATTCTTGTGATCAGACCCAGGTTTCCAGAGCCACCCTTCATGGCCTAGTCGAGGTCAGAATGGATGGTTTGAATAATGTAATAGGGAGATACTCACCTGCCAGAGATCAGCATTGGATTCGGCGTTAGCTTCAACAACATCACCACTGGCAAGGACGAGCTGCCACCCCGCCACTGTATCACATGCCATTCCCTGTATATGTTAGTATGTCGAGTGGCTTTCTAATGTTCTTATCACTTACATGAGATGCAGAGTAGAAGGAGTTTCCTCCACCTGTGACGAAACCACCAACACCAACAGTTCCAGCACGACCACTATAGAGTGTAAGTAAAGGGAGAATAATTAGGATATATCGGCATACCCTGCAACGGCAAGACCATATGGGATAAGAGTGTCGTAGACATCTTGCCAATGGCCACCAGGTCCTACGCTCACGACGTTCTTCTCTTCATCGTACGATGTCCCATTCATAAAACCTATAACTCTCAGCATGAATAACGACCAGAAAACGAAGTTCACCGCCTACGACTTACCAAAGTCGATTGTAATTCCCTCCTCGACAGAGTTGGACAATTTGAAGTTGCCGTGGCCGCCACCACGAATACCGAACTTGCATTGGTTCTTGGTGATGACCTTCATGACCTTTGAGACATCCTCGGGCTATGGATCATGTCAGAACTATACGTTGGAATGACTTATCAAATCGGATTACGTACCGTCTTGGGCAATACCATGCAGTCAGGATGCAAGGCAGCACTGACCGACCAGTAGGAGTCGATTCGCTCATTGTAAAGTGACTGGTTCTTTGTGACGACAATGTCGGAGAGACCAGCCTCATTCAGCAGAGCAGAGCACTTTGATGCGATGTTAGCCATTATGAAGGTTATAGAAGAGATAAGAATAAGTGTTCATTGTGACGGTATAAGAGAACGAGTTGCAGGTTAAATGTGTATCAGGAATTGTCGATCGACGAGGGGCCGACTCGAGACAGTCATTGACTTACACACTGCTGAGGGCTAGAAGGGAGCAATGTGGTACCGTAGGCGGCACCAGTAGCCAACACACCAAGCTTCATGGTTGTAACTGTAACGTATATCTCAAACAAAGAATGGCAAGACGAGAAAGGATACCCTCGACGATAGAACCAAGATGATATGCTCTATCAAAACAAGAAGAAAGGCAACGATCTACAGTTCACGGACGAGGAAGACCGTCTTGTTATTAAACGAACCATTCGCCCCTCAGATGAACTAGTCGATCTCCTATCTTCCTCCGGCAATAGGAGACGGGGCGAAGTTCGGGCGAGAGAGGGGCCGGAGAGTGGCCTGGAGTAGGCATTATTCCTAATGTTGTCTTGTGATGTTGGTTATGGTCTAGTGGCAGCTTGGGAGCAGAGTCAGCACAGCTATTGCTGGAATAGGTTCCACCGATATGCCAGGAGATATATTGTAGATGAGCACGTCAACCCGGAGACAGGGTCAGAATGAGGAAGCACATACTACGTACTGTTACTACGTAGCCATTGGAGGTCTGTGAGGCTCAAGATTGAGCTGCAGCTTGTCACCATTGCACTCGGATACACGTGGGATATCCTTGACGATGAGAACCATTGTCTTGGATCATACCTTGTCAATTTCCTGCATTGCATCAGAGCTCTTGAACATCAATATCAAAGTCCTGAAAGCCTCGCCTACCTCGGTCCAAAGCCGACCTCTCTGAACGGTTGGCTGTAAACCCCTGTCTTTTCGACGAGACTAGTATGGGGGGGCCCTGTTTGAACCGGGATATGATTGAGAAGATTTACGGCTCATGAATCCTCCTATTTCCCCACAGTAATCCGTGCCAGGGATTGGAATTGGTGAAGAAGCAGGGTTCAAAGCAGGGTTGTCCTATTCTTAACCTTATTCGCAAGTACCGTTGCATAAGGATAGATCCTCACCTCGAACCATTATTGAAACCTATACTACCATTCGAGATTTCTTCTTTCTCTATAGTTTATGCGCTACAGTTTATTCTCCGTTCAGGTGTGATCCGCGCAACCGAAGAACCCCATTTTACGGTAGTCGGCCAGCTCAGCCCAGCCCACTTAGTGTTTATTCACCTGTCTCTATCAGATGCTGATCGTCATGAAGCACTCCACGTGTATTTGGTGACTTTCCGTATTATGTCCGCATATGACATGACAGGTCGCAGGGGCTCTTCCATTCCGCAGGTCTGTTCGCAGTGACGGAACATGTCTCATTGGCTCTGTTGGAGGTAGACGAGGCTGCCATACAAGATTGCTTCGAACTGAAATCAAAGATCGGTGAGAAAGATTGGTTATGAGGCAAAGTGTAACGAGTTACATTCCTGTAACAGTTCTTTGTTCCTTGTAGACAGCAGGCCCTGGTATCGATGGGCAGGGTCAGTCATCCTTTGTTCTGCTGTTCATGTTGTGTTCCCATACACCTAGACCTGATCCTCATGATCCTTCGAAATCGGCCATTTACAGAAGAGCATACGATTCAATCTCGCTCAGTGTATATACAGCTATATGATATAAGAATGGCAGCTTAATAGATAACAATATTCACCGTTGACTCCTCGGTCTTGTCAAACTTTTCATCTTCCGGACTCACGATGGCTGATCATGAATTATCCTTGTCTCAGTGCCTGCAAGACTAGTAGCCATGCACGAGATGACCCCGATCTGATCGCAATCAAAAACATCACGACCAAAGACACCTTGATGCCCATCTCCATCAGCAGGGTACCAAAACAACTCTGCAACAATCTAAAGCATCGCCACAGCAAGCCCTCAAACGCATAAATGGCATTGCCGTCTTAAAAAAACACCACTATAAACACATTCAATTTCCGTATTGAATATCCGGCTCAGGAGTTACATTGACTCTACCCGACCTCTTGGCGAAATGCAAAGATCCTACAGCCGGCCCTCGTTACCGCTTCAGGGCCTGTCTAACAAAGGACCCCGGGGTATCGTGATGGTATCGAACACACTGGCCGTCTGGAAATCATACCACCTGCGCTTGTCGGCCGGATCGACATGCCCTATACCGCGTCTGGGTTGCGGTGCCTGGCTCATGGATCTCTTGGCTTCAGGCGAGTTCTTCGGCAACTCTCATCTTCGGGGCCAAAACACCCGGCCACGGTCACAGTGAGTGAATTGATTGGTTCTGTTAAGTTCTTTCTGTGAATGTTCAATTGAATATTTTCTGCTGTATGACCTGCATGTCCCCTGTAATAAATCGTCAAAGCAGCATCGTTTAGGAGAACCTCTTGAGCCTATCACGTATGCCTCTGAGACTCTCCTTGGGAGGCGAGTACCACGGTGATATATAGTTACCCCTACCGTCTGAAGCTGTAGCATCCTTTGAGGGGAAACGAGTGACAGCTGCGTGTTGATCCTTGAGTGGCACATCGGCTAGTCTCCATCTCTTGCTTCAGATCGTTCCGAACTCCGTCAGCCATCCTTTTTCTACCCAAGGCCTTCCCCAGACTGAGCCTTCAGTTTCTCCCAACAAACCTCCATGTCAAAATGCCTCTGATAGAGGGAGTAATGGTGCTTCTGCCACCGCCCGAGGGCTATGTGGTCAACTTTGACAACCCACAGAGACAAGGAGTGACAGAAGCGTACTTTGTGGCGGGGTTCGGCATGGCTGTGAGCTTTCTTTTCTTCTGCCAGAGGATGTATGTCAAGCTATTTCTTGCAGGTGGCTTGCAGTTTGACGATGGTAAGTTTTGACAAGTCGTTTTCTATCTGTTTGCTGTTGGTTGTTGGTTCGACCCTGCAAACTCAATCGTGGCGGGTCTGCATGGGATGACAGATCGAAGTTATGAATTGTGCTGATACTAAATACTAGTCTTACTCATATTTTCATATGTAAGTATCTTCGCAGCCACGAGTCATGGCTTTACACGTTTCGCGATTATGGCGTCTATATCGACAAAAACTGACCGCAAAATTAGATGTTGGCCTTGGTCACCATCAGCCTTTGCCTGCACATGTTTGCTTCTGGCGCTGGAGGAGTGCATGCCTGGGAAGCCTCTATTGAGACCTTTAACATTTACCTAATGGTAAGTCTCTTACGAAAGGAGAACTTTTCTCACCAGATATTAACGACAGCAGGATGTCTATCTTGCCGCTTTCATATATGTCCTCTGTGGCTCCCTGGCCAAACTCGCTCTCCTCATGTTCTACTTCCGACTGTCTCCTCAGCGATGGTTCAAAATCTCAGTTTGGTCAACCGCTGTATTCATCAGCGGATACACCATCGGGATATTCTTCGCTGTGATGTTTGCCTGCCATCCTATTGCCATGAACTGGGATGTTACAATCACAGAAGGCAAATGTATTAACAGACCTGGTCTGTATATCGCGACCGCCATAACCAACATCATCAGCGACGTTATCCTATTTATACTGCCGTTGCCGATGGTTCTGCAACTCCAGATGCCCTTCAAGCAAAAGATGGGTTTGATGGGCATCTTTACTATCGGATCTTTGACAGTAGTCACATCAATTGTGCGCGTCTCTCTTCTTCCTGGAATGCTCAAATCCATGGACTTGACTTGGGTTATCGCTTTCCCTTCAATTTGGATGCATGGATCTCTCTCTCTGGCCGTCTAGCAGAGCACTATAACTAACATGCCTCCAGTATCGTCGAAGCGAACCTGATCATTACTTGCGCGACGATGCCAACGCTCCGCAAGTTCTTCAAACATGTTGCCCCCAAACTCATCGGCGAGTCACGATATGGTAGCAAAACAGGGAAATCTTCAAAATACGGCAAGCCAGATACAGGCTCCAAGCCTCCGAGTCGACCATTTGCCCCCTCTTCCCAGGGACGCCGTGACCGAACACAATATTCACAATTCGATGGCGATGAGAACCCTATGCCCGATAATTTTGCTCTAGGCCCCATCAATGGACGCGTGGGGCACAATACCAGCGTTGGTCAGAGTGAAGAGGTAACGGGTTGGATAGACAGTGGTTCTGAAAAGGGGATCGTGGGGGGGACGATCAAACCAGCAATTGTGCAGACAAAGACGGTGACGGTGGAGTATGAACGATCACTATGATACCGATCGATGATGAGAAAGGCGTGGGAGTTGATCAGGTCTTGGGGATTGCATTAACAATAATCGTATGGATAGGAACTTTTGTTTTAGATACCACTTTAGTAATGATTTATTCTGTTTTGATACTCTGCCCGGCTGAAATCCATCATATGATAGATAATATTGACGATTAATAAACACATGGAAACCGTTGTATGTCAATCCCGTCTGTCAACTTGGGTTGATAGATAACGTAGAATTAGTTCCCGCTGGTGGTGTGACGACTATCCGTGACTTAGCGATAGCTGGCTTGGGTGTTGGATGCGACTATAGAGTACTACGCTGTCAACTGCCGCACATTGATAAAAATTAGCGGAAGCTCTCATATATAGTCTTAATCATAATGTTCCAAACAGAGATTGAACGACACAGCTCAGCCATCCCCTCTCCTTTCGCCATGACTTCAAACTGATACGGAACATGTGCTCCGTCGAAGCACAAGATCAGCACCTTTCCCTCAACCTGACTCAATGTTAAGACAAGGATGAAGAGTCTGAAGATCTAACAGCCTGGCTGAGTTGATTCGGTCTCTCTCTCTGTAACTCAACCAGGGATTGCAACTCCGAGTTGCCTCACTGCAACCTCAAAATTGAGCCCTAAAGAAAGCGGCAGATTGTATCTTCACCCCTGAACAAACCAAGCCTGGTAACCCACTGCAGAATCACCTTCCGCTTTAGAAGACGCCGTCTCTTGGGGATCAGCATCCGTGCGGTTCGGTCCTAGTCAGAAGAGAGAGTTCGTTTTCTGCCTTGTTTTTTTCTCTCTCACTGGAACCCATCTTCGGGAAGCAAGAAGACTCAAGATTTAAGAAGACGTAACTAAGCTAGTAAATTATCTAAATATTTTTGTCACCTAGGGTCAAGGTTTCCAGTTTTGTTTCCTCCCTGGCCATGCTATGCTGAATTTTCAGTGAGTGCTTTTCCGGACAATTTGGTTACCTACAAATTAAAGCCAGGTACAGGGGAAGATCTCAACGTTACCCTGCGGAACGCGTCGATCTTGGCGAAGGATTGTGACCCCCTGACTCCTGTTACAATGGTTCACGACTGGCTCCGACGGATATAAGCTCGGAGAACAAAGGCAGAAGTATAGGGTATGTTGATCTTCATGGAGTTTGTAAATAACATCAAGAATCGTCGGTTCAACCCCTTCCAGAGTCTTTACATTATCAGGGGGGAGAGGGAGGACAGAACAGTTGTACACGAGCTGATGATTCTGTATCCTAATTTTGGTTGATTTTCATTTCTTTAACTCGCTTGCAATTCGCTTCGGGCCATGAAGCATATGCTATGCTCTTCGTGTCAATGCATCGCGATTATTACAACTTTGCAGACAGAGCCCATCTCTCCTTAATAAGATCAGCAGCCTTCTCACCAATTCCATACGCAGGCATCTGTGTATGGCCATTGTTCACGGTAGGCATTATCGAGCAATCTGCGACTCTCAACCCCTTGACCCCATAGACTTGTAGCTTCTCATCCACCACAGCCATAGGGTTATCCTTCTTGCCAGCGGCACACGATCCACTGGCATGGTAACAAGTCGTAGCGTTATCCTTGACGTATTCCTTCCAGTCCTCGCGCGTCTTGTACTTGTGGTGCACAAGATCTGAGGGCCATGAACCCTTGACGATGTCCTTGGTGCCCGAACCTTCGGTGATGATCTCGTTGCCAAAAGCGCATGCTTCAGCAAGGACTTCGAGGTCCAGAGGGTCAGAAAGGTAGTTGCAGTCGACAACAGGGACAGATGTTGGTGAGGCGTCGCGAAGAGTAACGGTTCCGCGGGACTTGGGAGCGAAGAGCTCGGCGATCATACTGAAAGCGTGTTTGTTGTCGATGGGGAATTGGTCGTACTGCTTCGGGCCACCATAGCACTCAGTGGTAAAGAACTCAATCTGAGGCTGTTTGGGAGTAAGACCCATAGGATCGCGGCCTTCTTTTCGAGGAGCTGCATTCCAGATCTTAGAGTCGGCGAGACGCTCATCCATGCGAGCGTAGGCAAAGATTCCGAATGGGAACACTGTCAGAGGGCCCTTCTTCTCCTCCTTCCATTGGGTATAGGCCTTTTCTAACGCGTTGCCGTGGTATACTAGAGAATCAGTGGTAAGCCCCTCCTTGTCAGTCTCGTAGAACATAAAGACGATCAAGTGATCCTGGAGGTTCTTTCCAACGCCGGGAAGATCGACAAGAGTGGTGATACCGTGTTGCTCTAGCTCAACCTTTGCGCCGATGCCTGATCGGTTGAGGACGTTGGGTGAGCAGTAAGCACCAGAAGATATAATAACCTCCTTAGAGGCCTTGAGCTCAACGACTGATCCATCGGCCTTGACTGCTCGAACACCAGTGGCCTTCAACTCTCCTTGGCTGTCCTTCTCAATGACGACCTTGTCAACGTGTGTCTCGACCATGAGGTGTAGGTTATCTCTGGGTTTCTGCTTGGTGATGAAGTCTGCGCTAGTGGTACGAAGGCCTTGGTGGACTGTTCTAACAGAGTGGCCGCAGCCATGGGGGTTGACACCCGAGGAAAACATATCGTGGTCGAGAGGAAGACCCTTTGATACCATGGATTCTCCGATCAAGTTGGAGATAGGAGCCAAGTCATGGGGCTCTGTGTGGACATGGCCTTCATAGCCATGGGCGCCCTTGGTCTCCTTGAACCAATCTTTTGTGTGAAAGTTCTCAGCCTGTAAGTATCAGAAGTTAGTAATTGCTCTGAAGAGTTGTAATGCGGGAACGTTGAGATAGCTCCCATTGTGCTGAGGATATAGGTTAGGCACATACCTTGAGCATGTATTTGAACATGTCATCACCACCCCAACCGGGCAGGTTCCAGTCATCATAATCTTGTTTCTACGCAGGTTAGATCTAGTATCGATCGAGAACCATCAATGGAGCTCACCATTCCCTTGACCATAAGAGTGCCATTGCAACCTGAAGAGCCACCAAGGAACTTGCCCCGGCTAAGCTTCACAGAGCGATTGTTGACACCAGGGCCAGGTATAGAGACGACATTCCAGTCTGTCTCCTTGTCGAAGTTGTTGGACCAACTAAAACAATGCGTTAGTCAATGCTTTTATAAATAGCTACAGGAGCAGGGGTGCTTACCCTCCAACCATGTGAACGTTCTCAAGATGCTCATTATGGGGACCAGCCTCTAGAACGAGAACTTTTACATTGGGATCCTCAGCGAGGCGTGCTGCCACAACGCAGCCGGAAGTGCCACCACTATAAATGAGGTTAGTTAACCAATAATAGTTTTAGGCTTGAACCTTGTGAGTGCGGAACCTTACCCGCAGATGATGAAGTCATAAGTAGAGTCTGGAGCAGCAGCAGCAGCCATGTTTGCTTGTTTGTTTTATAGGAGAGACAATCTGTCAAAGATATATGAGAAAAGTATCAAGGAAGAAGCCAACTTGATGCCAGTAGCGCCTCTATTACTTATATACATAGTATTACCCGAGGTCCACTATCATGAAGGCTGTCTATCGAGCCAGTCAGGACCGGAAATTCGGAAACCTTGTCACTCAAAACAACAGGAGGATTCCGGTTATGTAGCAGCTAAGCATTAGGTCCATCATACCATTCCTAATAAAGGCAGTTGAGAGGTTCAGATGTTGCTGGTCTGGTGTGTTGTGCTCTAAGATCCTGGCCTTTGACAAGGACCCTGAATAGTCTCAGTTGAACCAACAGCATGAATATGGCCGCACCTTGAGCACCAAATTGTGGGTTCATGCTGGGGGACATAGCTCAAACAGCCAGAGGGAATTTTCTTTCAGAGAATATTTACCCCGCTGTTTGATATGTCGACGCAAGCTGGAGTCCTCAAGTCTTCTGGAGCATCCAATCGGGGATGTCTCCGCCTTATTCGAAGATTGCCTTACGGATCCGACGTTGCAGTGCAAGGACTTCTTGCATTTGCATCAGAGAAGGAGAAACGAGAAACGCCGGGTCTAAGTCTCCATGTCCCCTTATTCCAACGCGTTCCGCGGATGGAGCTTGGGAGCTTGCAGCTTGGTGAGTGTACATGTATGGGCCCAGAAAGGTACAACCATGTAGCTACAAGAGAACATGCAACAGGAGGTATCACATTGTATAACATGATGTCTCATGCTCGGCCAAGGACCTCCTAGAAGCCCTGACGACGTTTAGCTTGGGCGGGGCGGAACTAGTTCCACTCCCGCTGCAGATCACCGCGGCTAAAGAACATCAGTGGAGAGGATTGGCCACTAGAGATGCTGAAATTGCTGTTGAGTGTTTGTTCTACAAGTAGCGGGGTAGAGCTAGGGGCAGCTAGGGGCTTGGGAGCAGCGTCGTAAAGTTTTGCCTCTGGCAAAGTACTTGGAGTCAGCGACGTTAGTACTCGCCTTTACCAATATGTAGATAGCCTTGTAGACACTAGAAACTCACCGTTGACCGTTCTAATTTATCCCCACAGACACGCTATGATTATCTTGGTCAAGGGCCTCGAGTTATGACCAGGTCTGCCTTGCCTTGGGAATGTTTTTGACCAACCAACAAGACCAGCCGGGGTTCTATGAGACTGTGGACCTGCATATGCATCAACCATGTCCTTTTCTGTAGCAGAAGAAAAGAAAAGAAGGGCTCGCAAGTTCTTTTTTTCAAAGGAAGGCCTTGAACGGCTAGGCGGAGTCAAACTGACTCGTATTTGACTGTGCCGTAGAGATCAACAAGACCTCAAGAAGACACTGGATAACTGTACGAATTGGCTAGGTTGGACAATATGATGCTCATCAACATATCCCAAGTCATGCATCAGGGTTGCCAAGTCTCCGCGGTCCACTATACCCAGCGTCCCGACAAGGTAGCACTCCTCCTACGACACCGTCAATCCTTGAGTGAGCAGGTGAGCCATTAGATGGTCAATGCCTCTTCGAGCTCTTACACTCGGCCAAAAGGGGGCGCCAGATCCTGCATCTGCATCAGCTAGTTCATGTCAACTTCATAAGTCACATATCATACCTACATATGCCGGCTGGGCCTGCTATCTCCTCATCTCCATCTCTATTCCCCGAAGCTGTCACTCCTGGCCTGCATCTGTTGTCTCGATTCTATTAGACAGCTCTTGCAAGCTGAAGATTTCCATTATCAACCGAAATGGCGACACCCTTCCAGACTGAGGCCTGGACGGAATATGGTCTTGGCACACTTGTCTTGTTTTTACGATACTTTGCAAGATGGAAAACAGTTGGATTCAAGGGATATCAAGGAGATGACTACTTTGCTCTTGCAGCCCTTGTCTTCTGGACGGTATGCCGCTTCACTCTCTTTGCCAAGGCATCCTTGCTAACATACATAGTGCGAGTTGGTCATGTTAGAACTCATAGGTAAAAACACCTGCAAATTGTGTTGGTTCACCTCGAAGGATCACTAACCCTACAATAGGCCAATCTGGTACAAACATTGGCGTTACCGACGAGATGGGCGCCAAGATGTCAGCTGCAGAGATAGCCAAGCGCGAGTTTGGATCAAAATGTCTCCTTGCAGGATGGAACTTTTACGTGACTTTAATCTTTACTCTCAAGGGAGTGATGCTCTGCTTGTATAGCCGCATGACGTACGCAGAGCCTCGATCCACCGTTGATATGTGCTAACAGAGTTCCAGGCTTGGTCTCTGGCAGAGAAAGATTGTTATCTGGACACAAGTCGGAACAGTTATTGCTTACATAGCAGTAATGGCTACCATCTGGGGCCATTGTACGCCTGTTCGCAAGAACTGGCAAGTTTATCCCAATCCTGGTGGTAAGTGTTATCCCAACTGAACCGACGTCCGACTCTAACAGGAGTAGACACTTGCACGCTCGCCGTAGCAAATTACCTTACGCTAGTAGTGTTTAATATTGTGTATGTTACTATTGTATAGGTATTCGAACTATGGCCTTTGATCTAACTTGCAAACCTAGAACCGATATCGCCATCGTCTCCATACCAGTCCCTCTATTATGGACTGTAAAGCTCACCATCAAGAGGAAACTAATGATTGGCGTTCTCCTCTGTTCTGGCGTTTTTATCATGGTTGCAACACTCTTGAGATGCGTGTTTTCGCTACGGTTAGTCCCCCATGAGGCATAGTTCTTGGTGTTTTGCTAACAACCCAGGGACATCCAAGGTATCAACACATCGACAATCTGGGCAATCCGCGAAACCTTTATCGCTATCCTGGCTGTGAACGCCGCGGCGATCAAGCCTTTATTCTCAGCTTCTCGATGGCTCGTGTCGAGTAAGGGAAGCAGTCGGGACAAGGGAACGAGCAGCTACATCAACAAACACGGCCACCCACTCGGGACAGTCGGCGGATCAGGCATCTCTGGAGCCATTTCTGCGAACCGACATAAAAAATACATGACACAACTCGACGACAACTCGAGCGAGGAACATATTGTTGGGAAGCCAGAGTTTGTGGGATACAGCAAGCCCGAGGTCAGGGCTGGCAGCACAACAAGTGGACAGAGTGATAACCGGGATGGCATTATGGTTACTAGGACCTACGAAGTTACTCCCGGAAAGTCTACATTGGATGTTTAGGGGACTCGTATTATGGAGTTACAGGAAAAAGGCGGTACCTAGTACCAAGCAAGTGTGAGAAGCACATGTAATTAATGTAATATACCAAGATATCCATCAATTCAGCACACAACAACTGTTTCAACACGTGTAAAAGTCTAACCAGAGGTTCGCCTCGAAATTCCTAAATTACGGTGCAAAGCTTTGCCTGCCGCGAAATTGCTCATATCTTCAGCTTCAGGTACCCAAGCTAGCGGGACCAACGAACTATTCCAACAACGTCAGGTCCAGAAACTGGCCGTGCTGAAATCTGAATCTACAGGTGGCGTTACTCTGTCTCGGTAGCTGGACTACCGGTAAACTAAGGAATTAGCGCTGCCTAAGCACGGTCTTTGAGGTTGTATTAGTCGTATCCTAAACCGTCTAATTACACATTGGGGGAGCTTTTGCCGCGTTACGCCCGGCTCCAAGGCCACTCACTCTCTTGACACATGATTGAGTTTACCTACTTTGTAGTGACATCCGGTTTCCGAGGCAGAGGCACGTTTCCAGGCCAAATCCTACTGCAGGGGCTCATATACCCTCCCCTGCTAGGATCAGTAACTAGGTAGTTAACCCCTGAGGATTACGTACCTGGCTGCCTTGTAACATTGACAGACATTGACAAGCATTGACAGATTTGGTTTTCCTTTTGTCCGGCGAGTTGGGATATGCCAAGCAATACGAGATCTGATCGCAGAAGCAATAACTAATACATGCAGAACGAGATCAATTAGTGAGGCGGCTTTAATGTGTTGGCACGTGTTATCAATCGGCATTCGACTATTTGGCAGTTCCAAATCTGGTATCCAGTTCATGGGCACTCGGCCTCTTTAGAAGAGTAGGGCTTAAGCCGGTGGGTATTCTCCAAGTCATGTCCAAGAGCAAATGCCATTGCTAAGGCACTAGTTGCAAATCATGGCTCTTGGCAGCTTGAGTCTGTGGTTTTATGGCTCTTGGTGGACTTTGGTCAGCAGCTAGTCCACGGACTAGATTCATAAGGTTGAGCATAAAGTTAGGACTAGCTTTGGCAAAAATCATGATGTTTCTCATGTCTGACTCAAGAGCCAAGGCATGAGCTGTAGGTTCCATGTTGAAGATATCGTATTGCTCTTCTCTGACTTTCGTTGAGTTGTGACTTGGACGGTCAGATACAGGGTGCTGGCAGTCATGAGGCAGTCATACATTAATCAAACTGTTGGGCTTACACAGGCTCAATGCATACTATCTTGTGTCTCCACGTGAAGCTAGAGTAGATGCCGCAATGGCCTCATGGTGGTTCGGACATTGGCCGTCTAATAAACGGCTTCACTAATGCTAGCCTCGGTCTCACTTTTATACTACTAGTTAGCTGTGGTTCAAAACCTCTTAATTGTGAAGCTAAAGCTCAAGAGACGAGAATAGATATCTGCTCAACTTGATAGGTACTAAGAAGGAAGCGAATGTGTAACTATCAAATACTTGGGAAATCAACACCATAAGCTTAGGAAATATTGCCATAAGTTTGACTAGAAAGTCTAAGCTTAGAACATATAGCATAAATCTATCATAATGAAATCAGATCAAATTTCTTATCCTGCGCAGAACTGCTTGAAGTTATGCTAAGTAAAAAATTGCCAAATCATGTAACGTGCTCCCTTTAACAAAACGCCATTTCATATCTGCATTGCCTTACTCACACGAACTCAGCCCCAGACATCCTCAAGCCACTTATTTCCCTTCTTTGCCGCTTCAGCCCAGCTCCTAGCTTCAGCATCGCTCCAACCATTCTGAGTCTTCATCGACTCTTCCACCACATTGCCAACTTCTCTAGCCATTGAAGCTCTACCGCAGAAGTAGATACTCGCACCATCTCGGAGAAGATCACACACATCTTTCTTCCTCTCCTCAACTTTGTCTTGAACATACTTCTTTGGTTGCCCATCTGCACGTGAGAACGCAGTAACGATCTCAAGACTGCCTTGTAGTTCTTTTGCCACCTCGGCGAGTTCATCCCGATAGAGACAATCTTGGTCAGGGTCACGGCATCCGAAAAATAAAATCATCTTGCCAATGGGCTTTCCAACAGATTTGAGACGTGCTCGCTCAAGAATGAACCCGCGGAAGGGAGCGAGACCAGTACCAGCACCAATCATGACGAGAGGTGTTGAGCTCATTGTTGGAAGTTTGAAGTTAGATCGACGCAGACAGGCAAAGACTTTGTGGCCTTTGAGAGCATCACCGGGACCAGACAAGGCGTATGTGGGAGCAGCGGGTCCAACCTCTGGTTGAAGGCTGTCCCCGTTAAGAGACTTCCCTAGAGCGTAGAGATAATTAGTAGTGATACCTCGGACGGACCTGCTTGGGTCTTGTTGGAGAGGCGAGTTATCGACGCCACATGTAATCGAAAGTTTGCGTGCAGACACAGTGCTCGATGATGAGATGGAGTAGTATCGAGGCTGCAAGGTTGGTAGAGTTTCAACGACGTAAGCTAGGGGAAGTCTATCCCAAACAGACCCAGGAGCGATTAGAGTCAGAAGGCGACCCAGAGTGATATGGTTCTTGGCGATATATCCAGCATACGCCTCTCTACTCTTGCCCAGAGTTGTCAAATCCTGAGCAACCTCTGCTGAGGGCGCAAATCTCACCAGTTGGCCAACAGTTTCTCGAGATACAGGAGCTGAGATCTCGAGGTAATGCCGGAAGAGGGCCAGTGCAGATGTGGGACTGGGAATCTTGATTGTTACGCCTTCTTCGAGGGGTTGAACAAGAAGAGGCTTCTCAGCTCGGCCTTCAAGATCAAGAGCCTTGAGGAGAAGTTGTATCTCGTGATCAGGGTTGATAGGATAGACGGCAAGGTGGTCACCAGTTCGGTATCGAAGCTCAGGATGGTCTGAAATATCGAGTTCCATATGGAGGCAATTTCGCCCGGGAGATGTGTAAAGCTCGTGGGATGACTGAACTGTCAAAGGACGGATAGGCGAGTACTGCTTGATAATCTTTGCGGGTCCGCTTCGGTTCTGAATTGGCTCGCCGAGGTTGAGATCCATGATGTCAAGAGAGTCATCCTCTACGAGCTGAATACTTGGCTCATACGGGATGTCTCGCTCTTCATAGCCCAACTTGGTCTGAAAGTGAGTATACAGATCGTCCTTCCAGGAGAGGAAGTCTTCTTCTGTACCACCCTGAGCATCATTGGCCTTGGCCACAGGCATCAGCCTCTGTGCACCAGCCCTGTCAAGGAACTCAGCAACAACATCGATGACACGGTTGTAGTACCGATAGCTGGTATTGCCCAGACCGAAGGCCATGTATCGCAGGTTTGGTAGCTGAACATCAGGATTCTTGTGAAGCCACTCCCAGAAAGCAGCTGTGTTGTCACTGGGATCGCCTTCTCCGTATGTCGAGATTATGAAAATGGCGAGCTTGCTTTGAGGAAGATTGGCGATAGACTCAGGGTCGTAGTCGCATAGATCAGCGCAGAGGGTCTGAAGACCGAAACGCAGATGGCATTCTTTGGAGAGTCTGTTGGCGAACATCTCGGCTGTACCCGATTGTGAACCCCAAAATATGACAACATCTTTGCCCTGATGATCTGTAAGCAAATGGAGTCTTGTCATCATCCGAGAAAACCTACAGCTTCTTCCATCTTTTTTGCAATATCACGAGTTGCTTTCGGCCCCGATGAGGCACCATCTTTTGACCCCATGCGTTCGAACCAGATATGATGATAAGGATCTGGCTTATCCCAGACAATACCACGCAGAAGATACGCTGCTGAGGCTATACCAACTGTGCCCAGAGCAGCCATATCGGCTATTGTCTGAGGTGACCCCAGCTGGGAGAGCCGATTCAAGGCTTCTGTTGTAAAGACGTTGGACATGATTGCTGGAGACTATACGAGACATGAGATAATGGTTTGCTCGAGTCTCTGAAGCGAGGAGAAGAAGGATTGATATTCATATTCATATTCATAATCTTTTATCTTTGCCTCATCCGCGGAATTTCTTTCTATCCTAGGAAATCGACATACTCTGTTCTCATCCCACTTAGCTCAAAGAGTCTTCAACTAAAGAGGGTATCCAACGATCGCGGGGAGTTTTACCTAGACGTACAATTCTAGATGGCGAAAATTTCCTATTCGGGCAAAGGAGCCACTTCATGGTGACGATATATGCGGGGAGAAAACACGGCAGACGAAACGATGAAATCTAGATTCAAGGCGTTACCGGGTTCAGTATATTTCCCCATTCGCCTTCCCCGCACTCATGTTTGGGGGGTGGCTATATGAGGCCAGAAGAGCCCTCTTGCTTCTAAGCCATTTTCTCGAAGTTGCCTTTCTCAGAGTGTTTCTGTCTTGTATCAATTGTGGCAAGTCAGATTTCAACGTTGTAAAGATGGCCATGTAGTGAGATGGATGGGATAGACTACTTCAATACAATATAACTTTTCTCTTCTGGACTCATCAATCCCTATCAAAGACCCGACTTCACAATCTTTCATCATGTACGCCCAGGTTGTATCCGTCTTTACAGCAGCATCTCTCCTCACGTACTTCATTCTCTATCCCATCTACACATATCTTCGCGATGCCAAAGGTCTGCGGCGTTACCCCAACTTCCACCCCCTGGCGGGAATAACCAATATCCCTTTTGTCCGCGAAGCAGCCAAGGGTTTTCGCTCTCGAACTCTATATGAGATGCACAAGACCCATCCAGTGATCCGGACAGGCCCAAACTCTCTCTCCTATGGTTCTATCCAAGCCATCAAGGATATCTATGGCCATGGCACAAAATGCACCAAGGGAGAGTTCTACGAGACTCTTGCTGGCAGCCACTATCACTTAGCCGATGTTATCGACAAGGCCGACCATGCTAGAAAGCGCCGTGCCCTCTCTGCTGCATATGCCTTGAAGAACCTTGAAAACTGGGAGTTCAAGGTAGCAGACAAAACAGAGCGTTTCATCCGCGCTGCCGATGCTGCTTGTACTGTGCCACTCAAAGAAGGCTTCACACGGCCCGATCCTAGAGACCTCAACTTCGATTACCGAGCGTTTACCAACTTCTTTACTCTCGACGCCATAGCAGATATTGGTCTCAGTGAACGCCTCGGTTTTCTTGACCAAGGTCACGACCGCGTGAAAGCCGAACGAATGGATGGAACTATTCACGAAGTTAACTTCCGAGAGTGTCTGCACTCAACAGCTCGTGCTCAGTCTATCCTCGCCTGGACAGAGAAGTGGTACAACTTCAACGTTGAAGCGTCCAAGTGGTTCTCCAAAGATATCCGCCATTGGTGGTACCTCAACGAAGGCTGGAACGATGTTGTATATCACCGTGCAACGAAGAGACTTGAGCGTCATAAGAACGGCGAGAGACTGCCTGATTTCTTCCAAGCCCTCATGGACCACAGTGAGGCCAACCCTCCCGGTCTTGAGTGGGGAGAGATTGTCGCTGAGGTTTCTATTATGCTCAATGCCGGTAGTGATACAACCTCGATTGCGATGAATAACGTCATGTATTGGCTTCTGAAGAACCCGTCTTGCATGGCGAAGCTTCGGGAGGAGGTTGACTCTGTTCTTGATCCTGAAGAGATTGTTGCTCCCTACGATAAAGTCAAGCACCTACCATACCTTCGCGCCTGCCTAGACGAATCCCTTCGCATTACACCGCCAACAACTTTCGGCCTTCCTCGCCGTACACCCTCTGAAGGTTGGAACATTCTTGGTGACTACATCCCTGGAGATACTACAGTCTCCATCTCAGCATATGTCACACACAGAGATCCTCAAGTCTTCTCCGATCCCGAGTCATATGCTCCTGAAAGATGGCTCGGAGAGAAAGGAAAGGAATTACAGCCATATTTTATCGCCTTCAGCGCTGGGGCCCGTGGCTGCATCGGCCGAAATATCAGTTACCTTGAGCAAACTATACTATTGGCTAGTGTTGTACATAGGTACGAGTGGGCATTGCCTTATCCAGAATGGGAACCAGAACGCAGAGAGGCCATGAATCTTGCTCCTGGTCCTATGCCTCTCAAGGTTTGGCGTCGAGAC
This sequence comes from Fusarium coicis, assembly GCA_013781345.1. NCBI lineage: Eukaryota > Fungi > Ascomycota > Sordariomycetes > Hypocreales > Nectriaceae > Fusarium > Fusarium coicis. The sequence goes on from JAAOAJ010000397.1 coordinate 45,159, forward strand.
TTGGGTGTGGAAGAAGTTGACGAAAAGGGCAATTAGAATATGCATAATGATGGCTTTGGACCTGGCCCGTAGATTAAACCATTTAAATTCGAGATCATTTGACCAATGCAAGAGAAAAGGTTTCTATGTTGGGGTGAAGTCCGCACAAGGTTACAGTAAGGTCCCGATATCAGCAGATAAGGACACTGTTTAGCCTGGATCCGCCACGCGCCAACATAAAGGAATAAGTTTCTCAGGAAAGATTATCCCAAGATTGTCTAAACTACTAATGTAAAACCTATCCTAATTTACAAAACTTAGGCACCCTTAGGATAATATTTCCTTAAGAATATCAAAACCTGGTCGCCACCTTGCTCAGAACCTTGTAAAACTGGGTACTGCATTTGCTCTACAGAACTCCTCAGATGGCGAGAATTCTGAAAGCTTCAACATAACCCACTTGTAGATGAGACATTACCCTGGCTGAAACGGAATTAGACTTGTAGAAATAATTCTTATTGGCAACTTACGAAAATGCCTGGAGATCATCCTAACGTATGAAGTTCTTCTAGGAAAAGATCCTCTTTTACCAGGGAACATTTGCAAGTAAAATTCTGGCTGGGCGAGATAGCATTGCTAGGATCTGAGCCAGAGGTGTAATTTACTATAGTAATAGAAGGAAGTCTTATATCTTCTGGATCCTGAAGGGTATGGGGGCGGAAAGAAATCACTTCTTAACCAGAGGTATACGAGACATGGCTCAATGAATGAATGACATAAGGGCTTTCAAGTTCTGTGAACTTGATGGAGGTCCGGTCGTAGCCAGGACTAAGTCTTGAGTCAAGTAAAGCTTCGTTGAATGAGTCACAAATGGTTTGAACATAAGGATCCACGGAGTGTAACTTTGGTTCCAAAAAGGGCATCTTTCTAGAATAAAGAAGGGGAAGATCTTCCACCTTATGTGCCAAGGATAGCTAGATAGTGGATGCTAACTCGGGATATAGAGTACCGAAGTGCTGCTTGGTACCGCCTGGCGGACAGAGACCGGCAACTAACGTGGGTTCCAAGGCTTGTGTTATACTCTGTTACCTGCTAATGTTTTCCAATGTTGGGTTTGATATCAAGTACAACTCACTTCCATTAGAGGTTCATGTGTAAGATCAAAAAATCCATTTTGCATAAGCAAAGCCCAATTACTCTATAAAATCATCTCAGTATAAACACGCTCAACAACCATGATTCTTTTTAAAGCTTGGATTCCTCGATGCGACGACCAGTCTCGTCAAAGTTAATCTTCTTGCCTGAGTTGAGCGACTCCTGGAGTGCGCAACCAATCTTGACAGCCTGGACAGCACCAGTAAGCTTGAATGGTAGCTTGTTGTTGTCAAGCACTGAAGCTGTGAATTCATTAGCTTCTGTGACGAAGGCATGCTCGAAACGACCATAGTAGTCGCCAGGAATCTGTCGGCGCACACCGGTTGCCTCGTGCATCTCAACAAGGTTGCCGACGGGGTTGGCATTGATAGCGAGTTTGCCTTCAGTACCGATGACCTCTGTCATATCGTGCTGACCAGCAGCCATCATGCGTGAAGAGTAGAAGTATGCGACTTTGCCGCCCCAGAACTCAACAATACCAACACCATTGTCTACATCTTTGTGCTTTCGCAGCTCAGGCTGAACAGCAGTGATGCCAGTAGCAACAACAGACTTGACGATAGAATCTTGGCCAAAATACCACAAGGCAAGGTCGATATCGTGGATGTTACAGTCGACAAAGATACCACCGCTGAACTCGGCATAGGCAACGAAGAAACCGGATGGGTCAAGCTTATCACAGGTTTGAGATCGGAAAACAGAGGGACGGCCAATGGCACCGCTGTCCATGCGATCAAAGGCGTCGCGGTATGAGGCATCGAATCGACGAGAGAAACCGCACATGACCTTGAGGTGAGGCTTCTTCGCAGCGGCATCGACAACGGATTGAGACTGTTGAAGGACAAGAGTTAGTTATAATTCTCAATAAGATTGATTTGTGAAGAGGGGGGACTAACGATCTCAACGCTGGTACTTAGAGGCTTCTCGCAAAGAACATGCTTATCAGCCTCAATAGCTTGAATGGCCTCTTCAGCATGAGCGGTAGTAACAGTAGCAACTACCACAGCCTGAAGACCGGGATGCTTCAGCATCTCCTGGTAGTCATTATAGATTGTAACACCCTCGAGGTGAACCTTGGCCCAGTCTGCCTCCTTCTGGACAGGGGTAAAGGCTGCAACAAGCTCAGCGCGGGGTGTTCTGTTGTGAAAGTTGAGGGCATGACGAGCACCCATGCGGCCGAGGCCAGCGACAGCGACTTGGAGCTTAGGAGAGGCCATTGTACTGAAAGACAAAAGATGTGATAGAGAAAAGATTAGGTTGAAGCTGTGTGTCTGCTGGGTTCTCGTAGCAACAATGAGACTGAAGGGTTGAGAGCTGAGAGATGAGGAGCATGAGCGAGCTCTCCTCCCTTATACCTTGAGCTCTCTCGGTGATCTAGGTCGAAAACATTTACACCGATACTCGGAGCTCTCGCGGCATTGCTCGTTGTTTTCTCGAATCTTTCTCAACCCTAACACCACATTCAACTCGATTGGACAAACCCGCGTTACAATAGTACATGGGTTCTGCCAGTGGCTTGGAATAGAAGTCACAAGATCTACATTCTTCCGCTTTTCAGTCAGAATATGGCTAGACTGTCAACTCTTCTCATCCTAGACACACGATGCAGGTTGAAGATGAGATAGTAGTGGAGAATGCAAGTCAGATTTCTCCAAATGGAGTAATTAGCTACGAAGTGTCTATCGGGGCCTCCTACTGCAAATAGACCTGTAATTCGGAACCTTGACCCCTGAAGACCCCCGCAACAGCATGGATCGCCTCCGCATTGCGGGTGAGGCTTAACTCTCCGAACTACGGAAGACTGTAGGGAGCACTGGCCTAAAACTCATTTTATAGTAGGCCAACCCCCCCCCGTAGGGTGCCCTAGGTTATATTTATATCTATCTGATTTTTTAATTGATTTATTATAGGCTCCTTATATAAGCTAAAGTAGGCCCTTTA
>JAAOAJ010000398.1:0-14495 GCA_013781345.1 Fusarium coicis
CTCCCACTCCCCAAGCTCATCGTCTTCGATCTCGACTACACCCTCTGGCCATTCTGGGTAGACACCCACGTAACACCACCCCTAAAACCAAACTCCTCACACACAGCCGCCACGGACCGATACGGCGAAGACTATGGTTTCTTCAGCGACGTCCCCGCCATTCTGCACGCCTTACCACGCGCCGGTATAAAAATCGGCGTGGCATCGCGGACTTCTGCACCGAGCCTTGCGCGCGATTTGCTAAAGATGTTGCATATCACTGGACCTGAGGGTGGAAAGCCGAAGAAAGCGCTGGATGTGTTTGAGGGGTTGCTGGAGATTTATCCGGGGTGCAAGATTAAGCATTTTGAGAGTCTGCAGAAGATGACGGGGATCAAGTATGAGGATATGCTGTTCTTTGACGATGAGCCGAGGAATAGAGATACGGAGAGTTTGGGGGTGACGATGTGTCTTGTTAGAGATGGGGTTTCGTGGGGGGAGCTTGAGAGGGGGGTTGCGCAGTGGAGGAATAAAAGGGGATATATTACGAGACCAGAGGTTCCAGAGATGGAGTAGATGTCAAAACTCCATATAGAACGTTGGACTTTAATAGAGGCACAGGACATAGAGGACCAAGATTTAGGAAATAGAATAAGAATGTCAATTGTTCAATATTAACAGGGAATCACGATTATATATTCACAACCATATCACCGCTTCAACGGGAGGTTCTAAACATGATACGCCAAACTGAAAGGGATATGCTCCGTGTACTTCAAAAAATACAGCCAGTCCATCTCTTACTTCAAATCATCTTGTCCAAAGTTTGCTTCCAGGGTATGCCAGTCTTCGCCATCTCTAGTATATCATACTTCTATCACGCAGTAGCCGTCTGCGCCGCGACAGGCTTGTCGTCCTGCAGCTTCAACTTCTCGTTCACGTCGCCGCTCAAGAGCGCATCGTCGGTCTGAACACCGTCGTCATGTGTGCCTTGGGGAGATACCGGGTGGCCGTTTCCTTTGAGGGCGGCTGCGTCCGTGGTTTCCGCTGGTGTTTCAACGACTGTTTCGCCGCTGGAGATTTCCACCACGGGCGCGAGGCCAAAGGTCTTGGGAATTGTGCAGATTCTCTCGTTTCGAGGTTGGCCGTCCTTGGAACCCTTAGCCATACAGACTAGCCTTCCATTGGTATCCTCCTCCCACAATAACGGTCCGCTGGGGAACGTCTTGTGTCCATTCTCAAACTCAACGACTCCCTCCCAGTTAGGGTCAGGGTTACCGAGTTCTCCAAACTTGTAATCAAGCTCGCCGCCATACTTCTTAGGAATGTTTCGGGGTTCAATGTACTGCTCCAGAACACTCTTCACCTCGTGATGACCGAGGATGAAAATCTTGGACACAGTGATAGGATCGAACCAGCGCTTGATCCAACCCCAAACAGTGCTGAAAAACGCCGGCGCGCCAATCACGAATATGCGATCCAGGGTCTCGGGGTAATGCGCAGTGGCCAGTTGTGAAGCAGCTTGCATATGCTGCTTAAGATTCCAGAACTGCTTCAGCCCGACGCCCGAAATATCCACAATGTTTGTGCTCAACGTGATAGGAACCTCGGGATGCTCGCGGTCGAGGAGTTGTGTGCAGAACGGCATGTTGAAGCGCGTCAAGTTCTCATACAAGGCGAATAAGCGCAGCAGACCGTTTGGCGTCTTGCCATCGGACTTGGCTTTGGAAAAGGTACTCGATGCGCCGACCTTTTCATACTCGTGGACGGTCTTGGAGTCGAGGGTCTTGACTTCAAAGACGTAGAGGGGGATTCCGCGACGGTCGCGTCGGCCGGTCCATTGGGGATACTGCAGATACAGAGTCAGCGCCTAACATTCCCGAGAATTCCGTGAGACAAACCAGGCGGCGGCTGAAATCGTAGGCGCTTAGATCAATGGTGTCGTATAAAACATCCAGGTCATTTGCCTTGCGCCAATCTTCTGTCTCTTTGAACTGCGTATACGCATCCTCGACATTCCATCTTCGTGCGCGCAAGTATCGCCTGTGAAGAAAAGCCGTTAGAACCCTGCTTATCAATCGCCTCGACAAAACCTACAAGATCAAAGGATCATCATGAGAAGGCGGAGGTCCAACTTTCAAAAGACCCCTCTCCTCAAGGACCTTCTTAAACTGGACAAAAGCCTCCTCCTGCTTCTGCGTCAAGTGTCCCAGATGGCCATACGGATAAGCATAGTCCGCAATGGTGGAGGCAGTAGAGGTGATGCGAGCGGCTGGAGCGCCGGTAGCTTCGAGAGTAGAGGAGGCCATGGGGGACAAGCGAGATCGGAGGAGGGTATGATATGATAACTCCGGGGATTGATTTCTGGTTTGTGGGTGGTTTGTTTTTGAGGGGAAGTGAATGGAAGGGAAGGGTGGGAAGCGTGGGAAAAAAGAGACTGCATGAAAGGGAAAATGTGACGGAAGCGCCGGAGTCGCTGACAATGACGACAGTGGAGTTAGATTGGATCTGACAGCGGAGACTGGGGGGGGCGATTTGCGAATTTTAGGGCTGTAGGTGGGGATTACAGTTGTAATGGACCTGATGATCCGAAAGCCGGACATGTCGGCCGAGAACAATTGACGGGTATTGTGAGAGAAGAGCAGTCTTTCATATATTGTTAGCATAGTCTTAAAGGGTGCATGGTAGACTGGAAGAAGGCCCTGCGATGAGGTCTCCGCGAGTGATATCGGAACAGCGTACAGTCCCATCATATTCCCAGCCGAGCAATTTCATAACTCGATCATGACAAAAACAACAAAATTGTAATTGAGGCATCATGACTTCGAATTAGTGGAGCCAGCAAAACATCGCTAATAAAACAATTCACGTTGCGGGCGTCAAAGTGCGGTACGGGCCGGCCGAGGCTCATGCAACGCGTGTTTATTCTCAACGGTCGAAATTCACTCGTATCCAACACCATTCGGACCTTTTATCTGGGGGATCTACCGCAGGGATTGACGTTGTTTACAGGGCTGAAACAAATCTGCATTTTGATGCTGGTACCTGGTGATGCTTCTTCACATGTCTCACGGGGTTGAGAATCATGTGGCTTCTACATCAACGGTTTTTACGTGTGGTTTTTAGGACGTTGATTCAGAGGCGTTAGGTAGCACTCTATGAAATTACTTTGCATAACGTGTAGTGGCTCTATACTTTATCACTGACAACTTCGTAGTCTGAAAGCATCAACCCCCCTTCTGATACAAGTACACTACCAGTTTCTCTCTGAATCACAGCTAATGCTGTAGATCCTTCTTATAGTGGCCAAAATGCATATCTTAACATTGCTTCATCGTTTCCTCCGAGCATAGCCTGTACTGTCACGGCCCAAAGAGCCACTCTCATCACTGACCAGACTTGACCTGAACATTCCTCTTCACTCACGGTAGCACTCTCAGAACCATATAATAAGGGCCCTCTGCCTCTACTCTCTATACCCCCGCATTTCCCTCAATTTCAGCTCTCACCATGGACGGCTCGCTAGAATCAGCGCCTATTCAGGCCACGCCAGACAACCCCAGGAAGCGCGCCGCCAGCAGATCTCCCTCGATATCCCCATCAGAGGCCCTGCAGTTGAAGAAAGCATGCTATGAAATTGCTCATCAGAACTTCAACGACCATGTGAGAATCCCGTCAAGTCGTGCAAGACCTCATCGTCGACAAAACACCATGATAGCTATCAGTTCAACATACGCTGACTGCGTCTTAATAGGTCATGTTTCAACCAGCTCCTATTCGGAGTAGCCGCCCATCCGCTGCTCTACTGGAGTATATAAAGGAGACGCTACCTAGTCCTTCATGCTTGAAAAAGATCGGTAACTGGCTCGAAGATATTTATCCTCAAGACCTACGCAAGATATCACACTCAGACTGCTCCATCCTAGACAGAGACTTGGAACCCATACCAGAAAGATCTCATTCTGCTCCAGCAATCATGGTAGGTAGAAAGAACGTCACCGGGAAAGCCGTCTCCTTTGACCTGGGGTTTTCTCCTAAATCATCCCTTAAGCGCTCGACTCCCGGGTTCACTCCTCAAGAAGGTGGTCCGTCTATTGACCCGACACTGACTATTTACCCATCTGGCGCTGGTACCCCTAATCGATCCAACGGTCCTCTCGTAGAGAGTGCCCTCTACCGGGATTGCAATCTTGCCCTCAACAACATCCTCTTACTCGACTCTCGAACTGAACTCCCGCCTCATATCTCAGCCCTTGTCGAATCCCTCAAGCAAGGTCGATCATCCCCTGAGCCTATCCCCCAGGATAACGATGATCTCTACGCCATGGAAGCCGGTGCCAGTGAACCAAAAGTTGAAGAGTTCGTTCGAAACAACATCATCCCCCTGAGTTCCAGCACAGACAAGATCCAGCGCAGCGATCGTGTCTTTGTAGTCAGGGCCGTTATTCCCATCACAAATCCCTACGCGAGAATCAGCGTCCCTGTTCCCGATCTCCTCTACGGGTACCGCTTCTCTGCTTTCGAACATGACCAGCAAATGCAGATCGCAACACGTGGTAATTTTGCGTTCGCAAACAGCGAGGGCCTCACATTTCCCTTCCTCACAGTGGAGTTCAAAGGCGATGGGCCATCCAGCAAAGGCAGTCTCTAGGTGGCGACGAACCAATGCCTGGGAGCGTCCACAGCCTGCATACACATCAGCGAGCGATTGAAAGAGCGACTTGGTAAGTGTACAAACACGGGACCTAGAATACCGGTTGAGAGTATGAGCTTCAGCGTTGCCATGAATGGAACTGAAGCTCGCTTGCATGTCTCTTGGAAGGATGGGGACTTCATAAATATGCAAAAGATCAAGACCTTTATTCTCCAGCGCCCTGAAGAGTTCCTCGAGTTTCGGAGGTTCGTCCGTAATATCATCGATTGGGGTCGGGATGAACACTTGGAGTCTATAAAGTCCAGTCTTGATGTTTTGGTTGAGGAGAGCGAGATGGCGCCCCTGAGCAAGCTTTCTCGTCCCAGATCCAAGTCTGGAGGTAGCTCAATCCGATCGAAACCATACTAGAGCGCTCTGAAGGAAGTTTAGTGCAGTATGGGGGTGACTGGAGAGCTATGGTTCGGGGTTTTGAGCTCTAATATGGTCCAGAGGGTCCTGGTCTCTGATGGTGGTGAATAGTCGTAGCGACCAGCAACTCATCGGATATGGGATTCAGAAACAGGGAGAATACTGAAAATTCTTTTATCTGGCGTTGTTTCGGGTTATCTTTGAGCTTGTACTTGGCATTTAGGAGACTCGAAGCTGTTGTAAGGGCGTTTCGCTATAGATGGGACGATACAGGCCCAGGTTCTAGTGAGTGTGTTTGGTCCAGGTAGCTAGATCATTGTTACAACAAAGGTTCTCAAAACTTAGTCAGAAGTCCATTGTTTCTAGAAACACATGAGATCCAGTATTTGGATGCATTTGTGTCACTCTATGTTTGTGGCTTCATCTGCCATCTTAGAGTGGATGAGACGGCATTGAACGTATAAGAATGACATTGTAAAACAAATGGCTTGGCTTGCTATTAATCTATCATCGATTCTACTCTCTAGTCATCGAATCTCCTTATCAACACCACCCCATCTATTACCACGACGTATGTCCTCCGTCAATCACAAGGTTATTCCCCGTCATGTAGCTACTCGCATTACTCAAAAGGAACAACGCCGCACCCTTAAACTCCTGCGTCTCCGCCAATCTCCCCATGATAATCTCCCTCTCCCACTCCTCCCGCATACCAGGTACCTCCTCAAAGTTGCTCTGCACCATAGGCGTCATGATATGTCCAGGACTAATACAATTGACGCGAATGCCCCCGGTACCATCTTTCTGAATAGGACTCCATTCCATAGCAAGATTGCGCGCAAGTTGGATCACAGCTGCTTTGCTGGAGTTATACACGGGTGAAACAAGACCGCGGTTCGCTTTGAGGCCGGAAATACTGGCGATGAGACAGATGCTTCCGCGTTTCTGGTACTTCATCATTTGCTTGGCGGCTGATTTGGCCGTCATGAAAACGCCCGTGTAGTTGATGGAGAGCATGTGTTCTACTTCATCTGCGTTATATTCGACTGTGGGTGAAATGTGCTGGACGCCTGCTGCGGCTATCACGCCGTCGAGGCCTTGGTTCTCATCTGCGATGGCGGTGATGAGCTTATCGAGACCTTCGGCGTCTGATACGTCTTGTTTGCGGTAGTGTAGAGATCCGCCCCATTCTGGGACGACGCGAGCTTGAGCCTCATGCCATCCTTGGTCAGGCTGATCAGCACGATCCAAGCAATACACTGTGCTTGGGTTAGTTGTTGTTCAGGTCAATCAAGTGGTTGACGTACCTTTTCCGCCGGCTTCGACAAGACTCTCAGCTAGAGTTAATCCAAGACCTTGAGCACCGCCAGTAACAACAAAGACCTTCCCAGCGAGTTCAAAATCTGAGAAACGCTTGCGACCGACATTTGTCCCTCGTGCTAAAGTGAGTTCATGAGCAGGATTCTCTCTGGGGTCTGGATTCATTGGTTTTGCGCTGCCATTTTCTGTGGTATGCATTGATCGTTGACAAATTGGCTTAGAGGCGAAAGGTGTTTTCCGAAGAGCAGCTATCCGTCCAAGAGAGTATGTCTTGCTAACGATTGAGCAAGTCGCTCGCTTGAGTATTGAAGCAGACATGTTGAGAAAGCTGTTGAAGTTGTGTAAGATAGAGATCAATTGACCGACATCGTGAAATTTTGTACTCATTCACCTCAATATTTATATCTTTTGTCTCACGTCGTGTTACCAACACTGAACATTTCTTTTGCTGAATCTGACGTCTCAGCGACGTAAGCATTACCCAGCTCGTCGCACCAAAACCTCCCAGCACACGACGACACGGAGCTTCTGAGCCACGAGAATGCCATCTAGCATATTGGAGCAGGGATCCATAGAATCTCTTGTCTTACCGGAGCTTCATGTCCGCCTGTTGGATCGTTTCATCTCAATTGCTTGTCTGATCATGTTACCAGCTCATCTCCTTGGCGTGGAAGCAATTGACGTCCGAGATGCATCATCTCCCAAGGGGTCCAGTTTTTAGAATAGGTTTGAAACAGAGTTCGAAGAGGCGAAAAGTCGTCGTGACAGGTGTGCTGTGGCTGTGGCTGTGAGCGGTACCTGAATTATTCCCTGCCATGCCCGCTTGATAGGGTGTGAAGCTGACATGCGTGGCTAATGGGCATCTTGGATTGGCCATCCTTTTTGTGATGCAATTCTTGCGCATGGGGGAATCCTTTGATCGGCGAGGATATCGGAACTCGTGCTCCGTGGTATTTTAACCCGCGATTGACATCAAGTTGTTAAATCATTTCTTATATCTTGAGGAAGATGGTTTCATGCTCCGGAAGATCTGAATGGATCATTGCGTATGAGGCTTATGGCCAAACAGTGATCAACACCATTCTCCTCTGATTGGCTACTGTTCTAACCTCTCTCAATCCATTGACTTTGAGAGCTATCACTGACACATTACCAAGAGTCAGAGATTCCAATCGATTTATTACGTGACCTTACATGTCAATATGGCTTGTCCCTCCTGGCGCTTCATTAGCCTCCATACCCTGGGCCGCCAGGCAACAGTAGGGAGCCTCCAACATGCATCAATTCAAAACCATATCGAGCAAAAAATGTTTCACCAGCAAAACATACAACAGTTAGGATTCCCCAGTCGTCACCGACCTGAGTACTAATTCACCGCTTCTCGGCTTGACGATGGGAGAGCAGACGGGATCCCGTATTCTCCAAGAGCTATGGTCGTATGTGACAGCAGTTTGCTGTAGCTGCATCATCAAGGTGATTCTGCAGTGGTTAAAGTTATCTGGGCGTGCAGCTTAGGTTCCTGGCTGTCTCTTGCATCAGATCCGGGTACCAGGCCGTAAACTGTCGTGGTTGAAGTGATCTTGTGTCAGAATACTATTGAAGAGGGCAATCATCGAGGCGGCCAATCTATGTTTAAAAAGCTTTGCTTGGTCCATCATGATTGAGTGGTAAACCATAGCATCTTTGAGTTGATTGGTCCATATCAATATCTAACCAGCTATTATACTTCAGTTGAAGCCTCGAAGTTTATGTGCAGTGCTGAGGTGACATTATACTCTGAGTTATCTCGAGATACCTAGTTTGAGGGAATAACTCATGTGAATCAGGTGAATCGGGTACCCATCAAGCTCATGCCAAACTCGTAAACATCGTGAGCGCATCTTCAAGTTGTGCCTTCCACTCTCCGTCGTCCCCATATCTCACAATGTCAGATCCCAAACGCGGGATGTCCTATGAGCTTCTCACCAAAACTCCCGGGCTGAACTTCCCCCCGATAACCACGACAGTCTTTTTACCACGGATCTGTGCAGCAGTCTTTGATGGTCCAGACGACCGATCAAAAATGACCAAAGCGGAGGTAGAAGGCATCATCTGCGAGTTCTTGACCGAATGCGACAACCACTTCCACAGCCTCAGCATTTGCGCCATACACGATCCCTTCCAACCATGTACATGTCAGGAAAAGTCGGTTCAATACTGCAAGGACATTGCCAGCAGTCTCGGGGAGTCTTGGGCAAGACATATTGATCCCGAGCACGTCAGAGCCATAGTCGAGGCAACCTTGTGCGCTCGAGTCGAGGCCATCAGAGAGAATAATAGTCTCACGAACGACATCCGGGGTTCAAAGAGCCTCATACTACTCAACGCACATATCCTCCTCTGCTCATTCGCTGCTTTCAAGAACAGTCATTCTTATGAAGCTGTGCATCGTCTGTACTGGAGTCTCAATGGTGCTCTTGACTCTCAAGAAGAAGCTACAAAGAGGAAGGAAACGCTTCTCAAGCAACAAGGAGCTAGGAAAGCCAAATTTGTCTCTGGGGCTGGAAAACTTCTGCAGAAGATTCGACTGTCGCTGAGAAAAGCTTCATAATGCTATGGGCATGTTGTTGCTGTGGCTGACACTCGAAGGGAAACGAGCTCAGAGGGCAAGACAACATGAGACTTGAGAAGAAGATGCCAATAAACTCAGTAAAGAGTCCTCTAAGCTTAGGCTAAATTACCTAGCTCTTTTTATGACTTAGGATAAAGGCCCTAAGTTTGTTGAGAAAAAGTTGTCAAATCCGAGTGTGCTGTCGCCATGCCATAAAGCATCGAGAAATGGTGCAGGGTAACTCCTCAATCCTTGAAGTACCTATAACATGGAAACAGGTGAATATTTAACAGTAAAGCCACATCACATCCTCAGAAGACCAAAATATTTCAACAAGAGTCACATGTCTTTCGAAAACATTTCTTTACCCTACTGAGTTCTCAGATATCTAAACAGTGTCATCGTGAGGTCCATAAAGGAGATTTTAGCCGCTCACAAGCCGATTCAAGTTCCACCCATTGGAAAATTCCAGTTCTCATTGGCCGAGACATACTTCGCGCAGTTCAGCCATGCAGGGGCCTAGGCCTTGGTAGAAGCTGGCATCAGGCGATGACGAAAGTCAAAGCTCGAAAGTCAGCTTTTTGAAGCTCTTTGTTCGGATGACGATGTGAATTGATTAGACATGGCTTGGTACATTAGATGAAATCGACGCAAAAAAGACTAGAGGTAGCTCGTGATACAGCGCGAGTTCCTAGGTAGAGAAATGATGTTGTGACGGGTTGTATTTCAGCAAAGTTCTCCGACTAGTGGCGCCTTCACGTGCTTTTGAACAAGTTAATTGTCGTCATCGAAGCCATCACCACCTCCAGATAAGCTTGGACAAGCGTTTCAGTTGGTGTCGTGTACAACCAATGGATACATCAAAGGACAAAACAATCAAACACAGCCTAAACACTCAGTACGACCTTTACGAAACCACAATCAATATTAATTTCCTCATCTTCACAGTCTCAGACAAACTCCCTTACCAGCCTCTTTGTCCTTCCCCCCCACCTCGAGCTCCCTCCTGTCGGGTCTGAGATAGCGCCCAGCCCCCCGGTCATTTCCCCTCCTCTCAAAAAGATAGGCAGCCGTTTTAGCGCCTCAGCTGCTGAACCGCGCTGGAAACCGATCGCTGAAACCTGTCCTGAGCCCTGGAGCTTGGGACACCTCGAATCCAAAGCCAAAGCGGGGGCGGGCTCCGTCACTGCCACAGTCCATTCCATCACTCTTCTCCCCTGCCTTGATTCTTACCCACTTCCTAAAGCCAAAGCCCACAACTTGTCTTCTCTCTTCCTTACGACATCGTCATTCATCACCAGCAGCATCTTCGACTCTCAATAACAGCATCAGCTCGTCCTCGGCGAACCATCGCGCGCGCTCTGTCTCCTTGAAATTATACTAGATCGCATCATTTCTCGACTCTCTTATCTCTAGACGCAATGGCTCCCCCGCCGAACCCCAATCTTCCTCTCCAGGAGAGGCTTCTGGCCCTTGCCAAGACCCTCCAGTGTACGTGGTATCTTGAGATGCGACCTTGCGCGCAGACATTGTAATGAGATCGCATTGCTAACTTGGTGTTTCTCACAGTCGGCTGGTTTGTCGGGTACGTCTTGTCATGAACTTTGCCTCTGTCCCGCTCTGCCTCGGTGCGACAAAATGGCCACGATAGCTGTTTTGGATCTTCAGGCCTACCTCTTTGGAGCTCACCTCACCAGCGAATAATCAGTTCTTTGACTGACAAGCTCTCTTGACTATAGACACCTTACTCTAATCCTTACAACGGGCCGATATTTCTTGTCCTGGATTCGAATGAACTACTACACCCGCATGGCCCAGCTGTCCTACCGCACTGCCTTTATCGCTGCCGCTGTCACCTATGGCATTGTCGTCTACAAGACCATGCGCGCTCGCGCAAAGACTGGCGCCCGAGCTGCTCCTACTCCCATGGCTCTCCTTGCTGATGAGAACATCCAGTACCTTGGTAAGAGCCTCTGAAGCATATCTTGCTAGATCTGCGCAACCTTGCTGACCTTAAAAAAGCCATGGCCCTTGTGTGGCTTCTCTCTCCCCAGTACCCCCTCGCCTTGATCCCTTACACGATCTACTCGGTCTTCCACGTTGCCACCTACACCCGCGCCAACCTCATCCCCGTTGTCCTTGCGCCCAAGCCTGCGCCTGAGGCTGCGGATGGCGCTTCTCCTAGCCGCCAAGCTGTCCAAAGCCCTCTTGCTAACCAGATTGGCGCTTTCGTTAAGGAGTACTATGATGCTTCCATGGCTATCGTGTCCTACCTTGAGATCGCTCTCTGGGGACGTATCCTTCTCTCCGCTATTCTCTTCCAGCGCCGATCTTGGATCCTCATTGTTCTCTACACTGCTTTCCTCCGTGCTCGTTACAGCCAGAGCACTCATGTCCAGACCTCTTTCCGCTCGCTCGGCGCCCGTGTCGACTCCCTCGTTAGTGCTCAGGGTACTCCCCCTGCCGCGCGACAGGTCTGGGGAGCTGTCAAGGAGGCCGGCAAGCAGTTCCACGACGCTACTGACGTCAGCAAGTACATTAGCGGCCCTGCCAAGAAGACCTCATAAGCTCGATATGACGATACGCAGCTTCGTGTCTTTCTGACTCGATTATACTGAACGGACATGAATTGAGGCATAGCGGAACTAGACAAGATAGAAACGCCATGACGCTACGATTGGACTAGCTGCTCTGCAGTTAACGCGACGACGATTTCAGACTGGACAAAGAACATGGGTGTAGCGAGTACAACCGCACAACCATAGGAACGTGGAAAAGAGGCTTGGCCTCGTGACTGTATTTTTTATTCCTATACTTGGAGAACTTTTCTGGCGACTGTTCTCACGCGCGCGCGGAGGAAGCTTTGTGGGCCTAGCATATCGACTTGGTGCACAAGGTATTGAGGAGGAAATGGAAGTGGCCATGGGAATGATGGGGAAGATGACGAAGGAGACTGGATGGATGGGTATGGATTTCCTGGTGTTAGCTTTATTGTATTCGAATTTCAGGTTTCATCATGATTTGCGCCGTTGCCAGTGATAAGAAGCATGATAAATTGCTGATTGCCCAACAAATATAGCTATTTGTAGACTGTAATTGGTATTTCCGAGGAACATTGCTGTGAACTTGGCATCGAAACATGGCGCGTTGTCGGAGAAGAAGCCATTGAGAGTATTTGATGGCACAAGGCCAGGCCAGGTCTTCATTATAGTTTTCTACGAAAATAAAGGCTTCCATTTAGCTGCATTTCTTGTTAAATCACGTCATACTCCGTAGTAAGCTCTCATCTCGTAGTAACGTCTTCATCAGCTGCCGATAAAGATCAGGTCCCTTGGTGGGGCGCAAGGGATGACGTCGCCAGGCAAGCTACGTATGGATCTTTTGACCAGGCGGCCTCAGCCTGTTCTGTTCATCCCAAACCCATCGCCTCCTTAAACAACCATTTCCAGCCGAACTAAGTTGCGATCAGCCATTTTGAACCCTAATACCTATTTTCCGCAACTTGAAGATTTCTGCTGGTGATGGCTTCGATCTTGCGACAGATTGTGGCGGGGCCGCGAGCTCGGCATCCTGAGGCTGGCTTGGATTTGTGCTATGTTACAGACCATATCATCGCGACGTAAGTGCAGTAATTGAGAGAGTTTCGCCGGAGGAGTGGTATCGCAGCTGCTCCCTTTGTAGCGACTCTGCTAACAGTTGGCTTCTTAGATCTGGTCCTTCAGAAACATATCCCCAACTCGCATACCGAAACCCTCTCGACCAGCTCGTCAAATTCCTCGATTCGAAACACGGAGAAGATTGGGCAATATGGGAGTTTCGCGCTGAGGGAACAGGCTATCCTGATGAATCTGTATATGGTCGCGTGAGGCATTACCCATGGCCTGATCACCACCCTCCTCCATTCAGACTCGTCCCCATGATCATGGCGAGTATGCGCAATTGGTTACATGGTGGAGAGCTAGGCGGTGGTGTAGTAACGGGCGATGGAAGACCCATGTCCTCTGGAAAAGATGTTGTTACCGAGGCGCAAAGGAAGGAGAAGCGCGATAAGAGAGTGGTGGTGGTTCATTGCAAAGCCGGCAAGGGACGAAGTGGTACAGTGAGCTGCAGTTATCTCATCGCAGAGGAAGGTTGGAAACCTGAAGATGCTCTTGCGCGCTTCACGGAACGACGGATGCGACCGCGATTTGGTGCTGGTGTCTCGATCCCTTCACAATTGCGCTGGATCAGCTACGTTGAGCGCTGGACAAAAGGTGGCAAGAAATACACCGATCGGCCCATTGAGATTCCCGAGATTCATGTCTGGGGCCTGCGAAGCGGCGTCAAGGTCGATATCGAGGGTTTTGCAGATGAGGGCAAGAAGATCGACGTCTTTCACACATTCAAGAAGGAAGAGCGTATAGTTGTTGATCCTGAAGCACCCGAGGAGAGCGGTATCAGTGATATGATATGGGAAATGGCCGGGTACTCGGTCACCAAGCAGAAGGAGAAAGCACCCGATGAAGCACACTTTTCTGAAGCAACGAACCCAGGTGGAACGCCATCCTCAGCAACCGAGGAGAAGGAGCATATCGGCAAGGCGAAGACCATCAAACGAAAGGGCACAGAGATGCTTCACAAGGTCTCGCCCGCAGGTTCACACAAGGGCGTTGAGAGAACTAAGAATGACTCTGCTACATCGTCAAAGACGGACGTTACAGAAGCAAACTCGGAGGAAGAACCAGGTGGCATGGCGGTTATTCTAAGACCCAAGGCCCCAATCCGCATTCCCAACAGCGATGTCAACATCTCAGTGGAACGTCGTAACAAGACCCCCAAGAGCATGGGCCTAACCATGGTAACAGCCGTCGCACATGTATGGTTCAATACGTTCTTCGAAGGCCAAGGCCCCGAACGAGACGGCAAGGCCCTCGACAGCGGCGTCTTCAGCATCGAATGGGACGCCATGGATGGGATCAAAGGATCCAGCCGTAAAGGCTCACGGGCGTTTGATCGAATTGCCGTAGTATGGCGCGTCGCCGGCACTGACGCTATGCCAGAAGAAGTCCTCGAGCCAGAAGAGGGACAGCCCGTGCCGCAGGTTCGACCGGCGGATTGGAAGGGTGCGAATATGGAAGATCCGGATAGTCAGAAGGATTTGGGTCTCCGGGTTCAGAGTCCTGCGAGCGCGGATGTTAGTAAGGCGAGCAGTGTCAAGAGTGCTGAGGAGACGGTTGCGAAGAAGGATGGGGAGGAGTTGGAGGGTGTCAAGTCGAGTGGGCCGTCGGGAGAGGATTTGCTTATTGGGGATCATGGCGAGGTCAAGGGGGAGAAGAAGGTTTAGGGTGATGATATCCGTGTATATGACTGTATCGACGATTAGATGTAAGACCATAAGTGTGAACATAGTATTATGCTACCATGGCAATAAGAATGGGTATCTCTAATAGAAAGTGTCCTTGTGTACGACTAGCCTCAATAATGTCTAATAATGTCTACCCCTTCCCCTGTAATGCCTATCCCCTCGATATCCCCCGTACGGTCCTCCCCTCCTATGATCCCCCC
>JAAOAJ010000399.1:0-41804 GCA_013781345.1 Fusarium coicis
AAAAGTAAAAAAAAAAATAAAAAAAAAAATAAAAATAAGAATAAAAATAAAAATAAAAATAAAAATAAAAATAAAAATAAAAATAAAGCTCACCCTGGCCCCAGTCTTGTTCTTTTTTGCCAAGACCCTAAGCAAAACCTTCAGAAAGCTTGCAGCCGCAACGGGATAGCCGAGGCGGCTTGAAAGATACTAGCGCTGACTTTATCGTGTTCGAAATGTCCGGTTGCGACGTTGACAGGCGCTGCAAGAGGAAATACCCGGTCTGTCAGATCTCAAGAACAACGTTGCAGAATGTTGGATGTTGAAGCTGCATCATTGAAGGCCGAGTATGATTCTTCAGAGATAAGGGTCTTCAAGAAGCGGCTGTCATTCTGTATTGGGTATTTGCCGAAGCCATCGTCAATAGTCAATGGTGGCTAGCGTTCAAGTGGCACGATCGAGTCCGTATCTGAAAGTGACGGAACCAACGCCGCTGCCAACGCTGCAGCTATTTTAGGTCATCAGTTCGTGAGATTGGAGGCGTCTACCAGTAATTGAGATAAGAATCGAAGCATTGGATGCACGTCATCAAGCCAGCAGAATGTACGGCGTGTTATTTCCACACATTGTACATCTCCAATACGGCGCAAGCCAGCAAGATACAGGCGCAAATGTTTTGTCCTCCCCATCGTCACGTCCATGTCACAAATCGTGTGTCGCCAAGAAAAATAGGCGCATTGCATCGCTTCCATATCACATTACTCACAGAAACCCCACCCCCGTCCAATCTATTACCTCTGCCTGGTTTCAAGGATATGTCTCACCAGCCGTATTGCGCGACATTTTGTTCCACGCAATCAAAGCAAACGGGGCTTATTCTACTCCTTACAGTAGCAGTAGATATGACAAGAATTCCGAGTTTCCCACGGCAAGTCGGCAGTTTATAATTGAGTGCATGGGGGTCCCCGCGGATCGCCGTGCCGAAAAGAAAGTGATGTCAATAAAAAGCTTGCGCGGCTTGACTCGCTGAGTGGAGCTGGAATTCGATCGAGGCCATGCTCAGCTGCGTGCTAAACCTTTTTGTGGCGTCTGGGAATGTTTCTGGCATGTTGCAATGGCGTTATTCCACTGGACGCGCTTCTAATTTGAGCACCTCACAGTGAAGCTGGGCTTGCATTTCAGCGGCTAGTTAGTTAGTTACTGTTTTACCATCCGCCACTGATTAACGCAAGGATAATTAATGCTGTCGCAGTTGTTTTACGGTATGAATCATGTTTCAGATTAAACAGAGAGCGAGATAGGGAGGCTAAGGAGGGGTTTCACTTTTTTACGGCAGATCCAGTAGCAGGGCTGAGAACTGCGGAGACCCGGTTAGATCGGATGGCACAGGGCACTTAGCCTATGTAGGCCTACAGTACAGGGTGGGCACTACAAGGGATACAAGGAGAGGGCAGAACTGACTGACAGTGCTTGGCGAAAGCTTGAGTCTTTGACCACGCGGCGTCTAAACAACCTTGACCCAGAACCTTGACCTCCACTATAACCTTGACCTTGGTTTGGTGGGTGTGATGACGGAACGGAATACGATGTGGGTTCGTATGACCCAGTCCAACACTCCCTCTCGTATATCATTCAAGCTTTGGCCGCTTATTTTAACTTTCTCCTTCATCTCAACATCACAGCACTGTACTGCGGCTTCATGATACCACCATGCGGTCTCACAACCACTTGCTGCGCGGCGTGCTAACGTTCGTGGCCATCTTGACGTTCTGCGTTATTCTCACAACAATATATCACGTCAAAATATTAGACGGTCTCTCACTCACACCAGTCCAAGAACGGCCCTTCTCTTATGAAGAGCAACCCCCACCTGAAGAATCCACCCGCTCCAAGCCCCCAAAGGAGACATCACCAAAGGAGCCTTTCCATCGACGGCCTCAACACAAAGACGATGACGATAAGAAGAAGGATCAATCGAATACTCAAGATGACTACTACGATCTCTGCCCCGACCGTGGCGACGACGCTGAGGATAAACCATATGTCGACTATCATCTCTTGACCAGTCTACGGAACAAAATGGGCTTTTATAACAAGATCGATGCGAGAAAGACTGGCCACAAGCTTTTCAATCCAACGATACTCGAACTGCCTCGTGATGCTAATACCACTTACGACTTTCTTGTCATCGCGCGCACGACACATGTCGCAAAGGAAATCAACGGCAAGAAGTACAAGATTGCTCGTCAAGTCGCCACCTTTGCGAACCTCACCACCAATTACCTTGACCGACCGGTCATCAGAACCGGTGAATGGTCTACAATGCTGCTGGAAAACTTCGGTGGACCGGAACATCACTGCAAGAGACAGCCCGACATGGATAAGTACGTCGGCCCAGAAGATATGAAGCTATTCTGGACTCGCGCCGGCGAGCCTCTTCTCATTTTCACTCACCAAGTCGACGATGAGACAATGTGTCAAGGCCAGTTCCTCATTGACGTGCGCGCCGCCCTCCCTGAGCTCGAACAAGTCCTCGGTCCCGACTTTGCAGCCCGCCTACCCGCAATCCGCTTCGCCGAACCAACACTCCTCGCTCGCCAACCAGCACCAGGAGAAGAAAACCATCCTCGATACCAGCGCGAGAAGAACTGGGCGCTAGCTCAGTCCCCCTTTAGCCCAGACTCCGAGCTTCTGATGATGGTGGAGCCGGGACAATTATTCCGTTGGAATTCCGCCGAGGAGCCCGTCGAGCCCATCGTCGCTGCTGACGACCAGGAGTCGGCTGTTGAAGAACCATACCCACCAACGGCAAAGCCCGGGAAGACCTGGCATGGCAAGACGAGCAAGACATGTATCCACGATGTCATGCTCGATGATAGCCACGTACACCAGAGCTCGCCTATGCTAAGTGTGACAATGTGCAACCGCGGAGCATGCGAACCCGATGAGCAAAACACCGTTCTCATGGGCATCGTGCAGCGCCGACAAGACTTCCCGGGCGCTTCGTTTACATGGTACGACCGCCGGATAGCAGTGTACGAATCAGCAGCGCCGTACCGCATGATCAGCGTCGGCAAGAAGCTCACGTACCACGGAGAATCGGACCTCAGCTATTCCTGGACGGGCTCCATGTCGTACTACACAAACCAGACCGAGTTCCCACCGTCGAACCACGGATATCTCGACGATGAGGTATGGCTGGGCTTTGGCGTCAAGGATGCAGCCGCTGGGTGGCTGGATGTCCGGGCCAAGGATCTCATTGCAGATCATTACATGTGTCAGGGGGCATCGGTGGAATACAAGTATTATAGACAGGGTATTTCGGCATAGCGCGGTGTGTATTTTTTGGGTTGGCGTTAGGGGAGGGGACTAGACTACAGATACTGCTTCTCTTTGTTCTTTTGATCAGAGATAATTCGATACCAAATTTTATTATTGTGATAATATGAATATTCTGTGTTGGTTGTTTGAAGTTTGTCAGACTATTGATTGACAGGTTTTGTTAGTGTCGGTCAACTGCCGAAACAGGTTTAGACGCAAGGGATAAACGAAGCGGTAGTTGATACAAATACGAGAATTTCAAATGGAGATAGCCCAAGAATGATATGATGTGTTTTGCGCCTAGCAAAAATAGCATTCAATGGTCGCTATCAAACGAGTCAGGCGTTGACCGTCAGTTCAATGAGAAGGGGCTGGTCCAGATCTCAACAACTGACAGCAGAACTACGGTGCAGTCACGTCACATATGATCATCCATTTAGTGAACCTGAAACCTGGTATAAACAGGAGCACGATTATACTTCTCGAACTTGATTGAATGCGTTAGTGAGTTCTGCCGCTGATCCGGCATCTCGGCCAAATATGGAGAAAAGACCTGAGATCGACCCACGGATACACGGCAAAATGTTGTCGGGTCTTCATCAAAGACATCGGCTAAAACGGCTCGGGCCAACCAACAAACAGATGTTTCAGAACACGAGAAGCGCATAAATTTCGTCTAGCGTATACATTACAAGGGAGAAGGAAATGATAGGATTTCGTTACGCTTCTTGTAACGAATGAACGATGCAGGGGTTGCAAGCTGAACATTTTATTGAAACCAACAGAGTTTATATCACATTCCAGTCCTCAAACTCTATTCTCTCGCGTAATTTTCAGAGATGTGATTAGGACTTGTTGGGGGCTTGGATGTCTTCCACGTCCTCGTCATCGATTCGTTTTGCGCGACGTGCTGCGATGCCGACATCTTCGACGTTGGAAAAGTCTGCGACACCAAAGACTTCATCCATGCGTTCCAGTGAGATCTGTGAATCATTCGAGTCAGAGTCTGGGTGAGTATGTGCAGGGAGGAGTGACTTGCGCCCTTGGTCTCTGGAATCCAGTATGCAGCAATCGCCATGAACAGGTTGAACGAACCAAAGATGAAGTACGCTCTCCATGGATCGTGCAGAAGCATGACTGGCGTTGACTTTGACACTGCAAGGTTATGCACCCAGTGAGTAAATGAAGCAAGAGCAACGTTGTATGCACGGAGTCGATTCGTTGGAATTTCAGAGACATAGATCCATGCTATCAGAATTAGTACAAATGCCCGAGCATAAGCTGGAAGACCTCACAAACAGGACCCCAACTCATGTTGAAAGCCGCAGCAAAGATGTATATCATAGCCAGAGCAGCGATACCCGCGGGAGGAGGATGATCACCCTCTCCAGGCTCAGGGCCGAAGCGGAGGTACTAACAACGTCAGTGGGAGTCAAGAGTTGGAGCGGATCACATACAAAACCGACGAAGAACATGCAGAATGCTTGGATTGCGCCGCCGAACATGAATGACTTGCGACGGCCGAGGGAATCGGCGAGGAAGAAGATGAAGATCAAGCATGTCACGACTTTGACGACACCGTAAATCTGGATGAAGGATGTCAGTGACTGAGAACGCAAGAAGCTGCAGAGATTCTTACTCCTTGTGCGAAAAGTGCAGTTGTCGTGCTGCTAAGACCCAATCCGCTGAAGATCTGTCGTCCATTAGTGAAAACCTCGGGAACTTTGAAAGTCGACTTACAGTAGGTGCGTAGTAGTTGATAGCGCCAGTCTACACTTCGTCAGCAATCGTCCGTCCATGTTGTGTAGCTGTAGAAGCAACTCACGCCAGTCCACTGCCCAAGTGTAACAATAGCCACCGTCAAAAGGGCTCTCTTTCTATTCCAAGACAAAGTCCAACACTCCTTTTGAATAGCCCAGAACCCCGTGTCCTGCATGATCTCCCTCTCCTGATCAATCTGCGTCTTCAGCTCCAACAGTTCCTGCTGAATATACGCATGGTCCACAGGCAGCTTTCTCACATCCGATAGCACTGCTCCAGCCTTCTCCCATTGATCTCGCGAAGCTAGCCAGCGTGGCGATTCTGGACAGAAGAGCATGCTGAAGAATAGTAATGCTGGACAGATGGATTGGCACCCCAGGGGCACCATCCATGTTGCTTTGCCGGGGAGATGTAGAAGGGAGCCGTAGTTGATGAAATATGCTGTCATGCCGCCGAGGACGAGAAGGAGTTGGAAGAAGCCTACGAGAAAACCGCGGATGGCGCGCGGGGAGTTTTCGGAGACGTATGTTGGAGCGAGCATTGTTCCTGCGCCGAGACCGAGGCCTTCGACGAATCTACAGGCGTTAACAGCTAGTCATGGTACGGTGGTTGATGTCATGGAATTTACCGTCCAATGTAGAAGACTGAGAGGTAGCCGTAAGAGAAGGCTTGCATGATACCACCGATGAAACCCGTCACCGCAACAAGAAGCAGCGCTGGTTTTCGACCCTTGCGATCAGCGAATGGACTGGACAGGAGAGCTCCAGCGATTGCACCAGCTTGCATTGTCGTGACGAGGTTTCCTGCTAGATCAGCTGCGTCTTCTTTCGGCCGAGTGTCAAGACCAAACTCCCTGTGCAGCCTGCGTCAGTAGGGGTCCCATTACAAGGCAGCTTTGAAACAAACCGTTTGAAGTCTGGCATAGCCAGCACGCCACCAATGATACCAGCATCAACTCCAAACAGCGCTCCAGCAAAACACGCCTATAAATGTTAGTCCACTATCCCCGGATTATGGCCACGGGCATCCTACCGAAGCTGTCAGAGCAATGACACGCCAGTTGTAAATCTCCGGCGGGTCAACACGAATAGCATCATTGCGCACAATGCGCCGAAACATGCCATGTATCGTCATCTTCTCTCACTTCTTCTTGGAGAAAGGATTGAGGAAGGATTAACGATAGGAATTAAGCTTACGAGAGCACCATGGTTTTAAGTAGTGGAGACAATAGAGGTCCAACACTCTCTTTCGCGGGAAGGCAAGCAAACATAATGCGGGGTGTAGATCATGTCCTGGGGTAGAACTTGTCGGCGGGGAGTCTCGGGCTCGTGATTCGATGGTGGGCTTGGCGGACAAGGCGGGGAGTCTCGGGAGGAGGGTCGGTGATGTATATGTTAGCAGTTATTGCAAATTAGAGGAACATTGTGCGCTGTTTGCTTGGTTTATTGGGGCCATTGGCTGGGGTATGCATTATCTCGGAGCCTTTTGCGTTGGGGGCTGAAACAGAGGCTGCCTATTGCGGTCGCAATACAACAAGTCACCATGCAATGTAACCTCTCTCGTATATTCGTTCGATTCAGTATCTCGGCAACAGAATCTCATTGCACAATGCAGTTGATTGTGCACTAAGGGTCTCACAAATCACATTCAATACCGCCACTATCGTACCAAATCTCGCTGTTTGGTATCCCGACAACGCAGCATCACTGATGCTGACTATCCCAGAGCGAATCCGGATTCTCCCAAATCTGCTCCAGTTCAGATCTTAATGAAGGTGTAGGCCAACCGCATCTTTTCTGGCATGTATCCAGCATTTCTACTACACAGTCTCGTTCTCGGGGATTCTGCATGAACATTCCAGCTGCACACGCTGTCAGTTACTACAAGTCCAACCATTGCATCGGGGACCTACCAATGAAGAGACATTGCGAGGACAGCATGCTTGATGCATCCTCTGTAAGTGTCATGCCAACACCGCAGACCATTTTTATATTCTCTTGGATCTCCTTCTGGCGCCTGAGAAGGCCTTGGATGCCGTCTAAATGGGGTTCATGTGCTGTAATGAGAATGCGGGAACAATGATGAAGCTGCACAGCGAGTCCTGTCGCAATCAGCACCTGGCCTGACTTCACAGTTGAGGCTGCTTACCGAAGCATTGAGGATGTATCAAATGTGGCTGAAACACTTCACTCTCCCGATTTCCCATGGTCGGCAACGCTGAGAACTCAACTGTCAAATGAGACCGCCACTCATCCAACATCTTCCTCAGTGCCTTCGCCCAGCCAATCCTCCCCGTCAAGCCTTCTACCTCAGCGGATGAATCGACTGCGCAAAAGTTGATCACTTGCGCCATTATCCATACCGCACGTGAAGCTAACTCGTGACTGTCTAGATCCGCGTATCCCTTCTTGGGCATCCATGTACTATATGTTCGCCTCTTCTCTCGAAAAGCAACCCATATATCCTGTCGTAGCCAAGCCCACCACGTCGTACTTTCAAGGCTCGATGTCTCAACCTCAATCTGGCGCGATCTCAAGATCCAAAAGACTCCTTGGAGATGTTGCTGCCAATCCTTGCGCGACCCTCGTAGCATCTCATACGTTGAGACCATAAGCGTCGTAGCCATGAGTTCCTGGCTATTTTGATATGTCGAATACCGCATCGCTTTCTGAACGTAGTGTAATGTTTGGTAGTAGTATTGTAGAGCAGTGTTTTGAGACGGGCGTTGATTGGAAGGGATGGTTTCGTCGAGGGATTGGTGATAGCATGATAATGCGAGGATGGCGTTGAGAAGACCTGCGTTGCGGACTGCTAGATGGGGAACTCGGGTTGAAAATGTCCGAGCTGGGTCGAACAAGTCAAGCTGACAAGAGATCAGTATGCATGTTCCTGCAGAGTGTGATCGACGTACCCATGAACATATGCGGTGCAGGAAGTTCTGAAACAAGGTCTGTTCTCGATCGAGGAGTGATATGCTCTCAGAGGCCTGCCACAAGCTTTCTTCAGAACCATTTGCTGCATGGACTTGATCCCCGGTTGGTGGTTGAGTATCGATGTTCCTTGTTGCTCTCTGCAAAGGCGTGATGTCGCTATCTGCTTGACCGTCTGGTGATGTATCGAGTAGCTCGCCGTCAAGACCCAACGGTGCATCAGTGTCCGGGAAGGCTTCATTCGATGCATCGTTTGCAAGGATGCCGAACCATCGAACTGCAGCGACGCTGGCTGATGCTGCTGGAGTTGTAGAATTGGAGTCGGATTGTCCTCCAGACCAGTCATAGTAAGGTAGCTGTTGCGTCTGGAGATTCGCATCCCAGTTCACACCCTCGGCGACATGAACATTCTGAGCAGCACCCAGACCGGCATGCGACTGCGACGCAGCAATCGATCGCACAGTCTGCGTCAATTCGTCTTGCGAAGTAATGATCTGTCCCAATTGTCTCAGAATCTCAAGACTGGCAGGGTCAAATCTACCTCATCCATCAGAATATGTCTTGCAAGCAGTGGTAAACTCACGTAGAATGGTCTTTCTCAGTATTATCATACGAACACGAGATATTCAACGACGCACAGAATCCACATGTCGGCTGCACGTTGTCGCACTTTGTCTTACGCGCTCTGCATACATGACACGCCTTGAGACTCCTCTTCCTGGGATATCGCGGATCGGACGCGGCTTGACGCGGTCGCTTGCGTACATTGTCCTCCGACATTGTGAGGTAGCGTTTGAGAGCGAGTGTAAGGATCGGGGAGATGTGAGATTACTTCCCGACGAGTTGAGGGGGCAATGTCTTGGCGGTGTTGGTCATGAGAATGGGATATGCACGTGCTGTGCAACCCCTCACGGGGAGTCTCGGGTATGGGGAAGTGAAACGCAGATCTGGGGAGATCAGCGCCAGAGGGATTCTGTGAGACGAACTAAAACAGGTCGATTCCCATGTTTGCTCGATACTTACTTTTGCAAGTCTCAGATCGTCATTTATTGAGTTGATTGTTGGTCAACTTACCAGCCACCAAAGATGGGCGAACTCTCTGAACCTCCCAATGGCCATGTCAAAAGCAGCATCTCGTGGCAGACAGCTTATCTAGAAACCCGACCAAGACTTTTCTCAACAGATATCCTAATCGCAGGCGGTGGCTTGGGCGGTGTCGCAGCAGCACTCGGAGCTCTCCGTCGAGGCCGCCATGTCTTTCTCACCGAAGAATATGACTGGCTAGGAGGCCAATTGACAAGTCAAGCTGTGCCTCCTGACGAACACACCTGGGTTGAGCAATTCGGTGTCACACGGTCCTATCGAGCACTTCGTGATGGTATAAGACAGTATTATCGCGATAATTATCCCTTGACAGAAGAGGCGAGACGGAGGGCGCAGTTGAATCCTGGGGCGGGACATGTCAGCAAGCTTTGCCACGAGCCGAGAGTCGCAGTGGCTGTTATCGAAGCCATGCTCGTGCCGTTCCTCGGCAGTGGACTTCTCACTGTTAAGAAACGTGTCAAGGCTGTTTCTTGTGAGATGGTTGGACAGGTCGTGAGATCTGTCGAGTTTCGAAAACTGGACGATGGAGGGACTTTCACCGTTGATGCGAAGTACATCATTGATGCTACTGAGCTGGGAGATTTGCTACCCATTACCAAAACACCGTATGTGACGGGGTTTGAGTCTCGAAAGGATACAGGAGAGCCCAGTGCGCCGGAGGAAGCGCAGCCCCAAAACTCTCAAGCTGTATCGATTTGTTTCGCCGTGGATCACATCGAGGGCGAAGACCATACGATTCCCAAACCTGAGAGATACGACCACTGGAGGAGCTGCCATCCCGATTTCTGGGGTGCACCGCTACTTGGTCTAAAGGCCCCGCATCCCCGAACGCTTGAGATAGTCGAGCGAGAATTCACACCAAATCCCAACGATGACCCAGCTTCCGTGGTCTCAGACCAGAGAAAGTCAGGAGGAGACATGAACCTCTGGACGTTTAGACGCATTGCAGCAAAAGACAACTTTATCCCCGGAGCATATCGCTCAGATATCTGCCTTGTCAACTGGCCGATGATCGACTACTTCGAAAAGCACATCATTGACGTCTCAGAGGATGAGCTGCAAGAGCGTCTTGCCGCAGCTGCATCTCTGTCGTACAGTATGCTGTACTATCTCCAAACAGACTGTCCTCGAGCCGATGGAAAGGGTACAGGATATCCCGGTCTGCGATTGAGAGGTGATATAACGGGTACAGAGCACGGTCTTGCAATGGCCCCTTATATCCGCGAATCTCGACGCATCAAAGCTGTGACAACCATCGTGGAACAAGATCTCTCTCTCGACGTCCGCGGTTCAAAAGGTGCAGTGCACTATCCCGATAGTGTCGGCGTCGGAATGTATCGCATTGACCTTCATCCTTCCACCGGCGGTGACAACTACATCGATGTAGCCTGCTGTCCTTTTGAGATCCCACTTGGTGCTTTGATACCGGTTGAGAGACCGAACTTACTCGCAGCGTCGAAGAATATTGGAACTACGCATATCACGAATGGATGCTACCGGTTACATCCTGTCGAGTGGAACATTGGTGAGGCGGCGGGGTTGTTGGCAGCGCATTGCTTGGATAAGGAGTTATCACCGCATGAAGTGCAGGGCAAGAAGGAGCTGTTTAAAGAGTTTCAGGATATGATCATCAAAGAGGGAGTTGAGACAGAGTGGCCTGATGTATCTGGATACTGATCGGGGTTCGCAGAGACGTTATGGCAGGTAATGCTGGGTTACAGGATATAAGAGTCTCGTATCAAGATGTAGATGATGGAATGAAAGACTAGTAAACTCTAACTATAGACTGCTTAAATGGCAGAATCAATTCCATAGCAGCAGGCACTCGAATCTTACTCATATGGCTTCTGTAGCTGATTCCCTTCAACTTGCTCAGCAAACCTGGGGATATGAGTAGTATGGCACCACGGCTTCAACTCCTCTTCCTTTCGAATCGTCGCCGCAAAGCATCCAAGCCATCCCTCACGTGGAAAGGCATTGTTGACTTCCTCGCGCGTCTTTTCATGAATTAACTTTCCAAAGTCCTTGACATTTGGATGTTCACCAACATTATCGTAGATGGTAGCCAGTTGGATCAGTTGCCCGAGAAAAGTGATGTTTCCCTCGGTTCCAAGGTCTTGATGGCGGATTATAGTCTCGCAAACCGCTTCGGCTTGATCTTTGGTAGAGCCGGTCTCTTGAAGCAGGTTAAGAGCTTGGAACCCGCCTTGAAACTCAAATGAAAGGCGGGTTGATGACATGTTTTCGTCAGTTGTGCCGATGTCGTGGAGGAGGCAAGCCAGTGCCAGTGTCGAAGGGGAAAGAGTATTGGCATGCTCTGGGAACTGCTGTCGGAGTATGACAGTAGCTGGCGGTAAGACTTATTAATACACAAAACTCAATTCAAGCGAGGCGGCCAATGACTTACACCAGTAGTAAACTCTCATGGAATGGCTATAAGTCTGCTCCAACAACTTATCTTTGGCATGCTCCTGCGTCTTCTTGACGATTGGGTCACCATCCGGGAACTGAATGCTTTGGACATCAATGTACTCAGGTTCATTGATATAAGGTCCATTCCTAAAGATCTTTCCGGCATCGACTGGGACAGCAGTCCATCCGTTTGCAGCAATTTCGCTGGACGTCATATTGGGAAAGGAAGAAAGAATGGGAAGAATCATTGAGGGTTATTGAATTGAGTACAGTGAAAAAGAGGAAAACGAATTGAGGGAAAATCGAGATTGATAAATAGGAAAAGTCCAGCGCCGGATTTCTAATCAAGACTATCAACCTGAGGACGTCGTTTGAGGGGTAATGTGCGACTATTAACCTAAGGCCGTCGGTTTTGGAATTTTTGGACTCGATGATGATGAGCCGCGTTATGTCATCATGCCCGCTTACATGCGTCATTCACACTAGACTTCTACTTCACATTCATTAAGATGGAAGTTCTCGGCATAAATGTCAAATCGATTCTCAGCGAAATACCTAGCGCCTTGTAAATTCAGACCTTTCCAGCCACAAGTTCATACGAAGGCGGTGGAGCCTCAGACGTGGGCAACTCGACCTCATGCCGGACAGCTGGAGCTGAGGGACCTGCCTCAACTTCTCTCGGTCGAAGAAGTTCCTGTAAATCCTTTCTACCGACAGCCTTGATGAAATTGATAGCTTCTTGATTCTCTTTGGCTTTAGGATCAGCACCGTAATCCATCAACTTTGCCGTCAGGTTATAGTCAAGTCTCATCAGAGCCAGTTTCAAAGGCGTTCTGTTCAGTCCATCGACCTCATTGACATCAACACCTTGTGCCAGCAGTGCTTCAACAGTGTTCTGGCGGTTGACATCGATGGAGTATGTGAGAAGAGTTTGGCCCGAGAGCATGCGGACGTTTGTGTTGACGGCTCGGCTGAGAAGAGCTTGCACCACTGGGGTACTGGGCATTTCGACAGCGTGACAGATAGCTGGCAGACCAAAGATGATATCAACCGTTTCGGGACTCGCACCATTATCCATCAGCATCTTTATAACCTCAACCTTCTCGTCGTTATTTAAAAACGGGTTTCTGACAACCTTGATGAGAATCGGTTGCTGATGCGCATCTGTACCATCAACATCGGCACCCCCCTCGATGAGTTTCTTAACAATCTGGAATCTCTTCATGCCAATAGACGCCTCCAGGATACTCGTTCCAAGAATGTTCAGAAGCCTTGCACTTGCGCCTTTGTCAAGGAGTAGTCCAACCATGTCAGCGTTACCGCTTTGAACTGCCGTGTAGAGAATCGTTTGTTTGACAGCACTTTCGGCATTGGGATCGGCGCCGTGATCGAGGAGGATATTGGCAAGCTCGACATTGCCCTTCTTAACAGCGTATACAATGATCTCCTCGCCTATGGCATCCTTTGCACTTACGTTGGCCCCGTGGGCTAGAAGAAGGCGGGTAATCTCGATGTTGTCTGTCTTGACGACCTGTACAATGACCTCCTCTCGTCTCTCATTCTTTGCATTGACTGGAGCGCCATTCTCAAGGAGGAACTTGATACCGTCTAGGTTTCCTTTGGCAACAACATCAACGAAGTATGGCTTCCCAGTCTTTGATTTGCCGTGTACGGTTTCCCCAGAATCGATAAGCATCCTGGCGACCTTGAGACTTCCGACAGAAGCAGCCTTGAATAAGGGAGGTAGCTTGCTACTTTGTGCTCCAGCTTGAAGAAGAATACGAGCGGCTCCGACTTGATCGTTTCTTATGGCGCACTTTAGTGGTGTATTCCCATCTTCGTTTCGACCGTTGACGTTTCCACCTTGGGTGATTAGGCCGGAGACTTGTTGCTCGTCCCCACGAGCGGCGGCTTGACAGAGCGTTGAGACCAATGGATCATGCTTGCGGAGGCCTGACGTAAG
The DNA here is from genome assembly GCA_013781345.1 of Fusarium coicis. Taxonomy (NCBI): domain Eukaryota; kingdom Fungi; phylum Ascomycota; class Sordariomycetes; order Hypocreales; family Nectriaceae; genus Fusarium; species Fusarium coicis. Next base: position 13,471 of record JAAOAJ010000399.1, read on the forward strand.
GGCTCTGAAGAACGAGGAGCCTTTGGAGCGGCGACAGTTGTTTGCCGGACTTTGAACGAGTGGTGAAGACGTTGATGGTGATGCTATAGGCGGCGATGTTGTTGTTGATACAGGCTCTGGATACGAAGGTGGCGCTACTTCTTTCTCCGCGACAGGCATTTTCTCGCTACTGGACATTGTATCCTTTAGGGCAGTATCTTTACCCGCTTTCACGAGTCTTTTGTTCATAGCCGACTTTACTGCTTCTTGCACTTGATGGGTGAAAAAGGCTGCGCCTGATGGCCCAAAAGACTCGTCCTTCCTGGCGGAGTATTAGACACTGAGCCAATGTGTTAGACTGACAACGTACTTGACGAGGGGAGTGCAAACTTCGAGCATGTAGTTGTAAACAACAAGACAGCCTTCATGTGCCTTCAAGAAATCACTGTCCGATCCCGCTACATTCTCTGGCTGCCAACTGGCCAACTGCATACGTAGAACCTCGAGTACCGTTTCATAAATCGTGAGCAGCGGGGTGAGAGTCTCTCGAGTGTCGCTTAGTTTACGGCTGTCGGGTTTGGTATGGAGGAGCTCGTCCAATTCAGCAAGTCTTCGCTTCAGCTCCTCAAGACCAGATGATATAGCCTTGAGCTCTAGAACATGCTGCTCATCTCGTTCGGACACGTCATCTGCAGCGGCCTCACAAGCTCCTGCGTGCTTCGAGATGGAGCTGCTTAGGTTGATGAGATCGATGCTGGATGTCGCAGTCATACTGATGGGTTCTCGCTATTAATCTCGCTATTAATCTCGCTATCGATGGCTGATAGGTTTGGGGTCGGTCTGTTGATATATAATGCCGGGAGGTAGCCAAGGCTTGGCAGTCGGATGTCATACCGTAGTGTGATATTTCGGCCGAGCTTGTCGTGAGTTGATGACGATGATTGACAGGGGCTTGGACATGGATGCGTGTTGCGGCGTAGCATCGAGACTAAGCGCCGTACCCCATGCTTCTTCGATGTTTACCTTCACCAGGCCAGTCCTTTCACATTAATTTATGTCGCTAAGACCGTCATTCAATGGAAATCAGTCTCTGATAAGGATGCAGAGATTCTACACTTCAGCATCTGTTGATGCCACTCGCAGCAGCCAAGTTTGTAGAAACGCCCTACCGAATGCCTTATGCACCTCAGTGGCTTGGCATCACCCAATGTGGCATAGCCACTACATAGTCGATCCTTCGCCCAGGACGTTTTGGGGAATCTTTTCGAGGCGGCGGGAAATGCTTATGGGCTGGCAACCTTCTCGAATGCGTCGCTACCAAGGTTCCTTCGTGGACGCGTCATGCAAGTAGGACGTGAAAGAGTTGTCTGGTCTTGAAATTGAATGATTTGTTAAATGTCTGTTCTAGCCCGATTCGTAGTCTGTTCAAAAGGTTGCTGGTGAAACCTCTCTTGTTAGGTGCATCGGCGATTGGGTGTCATCCGAGGAACTGCCTGAACAAGGCATTGTAAGCGACACGGGATGGAACAATAACAACAATATAATAAGCAGCCGTGTGATTTATCGCAAAGCGCAGTGTGGGTTCATTAGACTATCGAAAAGAACGCCTGTATAGGCAGGTTGGCGCACAGTTTGCTATGCTACAATGCCAATGTCTTGTTGATACTTCATCCAACGACCCAAAGAACAGCAAAAACAAAATCAAAGGTCTAACACTCTCTAAGGTGACCACGGTGTTGGTACTCATCGTCTACTTCTTGACTGTTCTGAAGCGGGGAGTGTGGTTGGGGTTCCCGACAAGAACACGCTGCTCGAGGTAAGGGTGCTTGAAGCCCTCCACGACAACGATGTCCTCAGTGAGCTTAGCCCTTCCCTTGGTATGATTCATGACGGCCTTGACCTCAGTGTCCTTCATGACGATGATGAAGCCTTGGTTGTCAACCTCTTTGGTATCCTTCCAGACAGCACGAGGGCGCTTGGGGGCGGCATGGTCGATAATCTCGACATAGTCGTCAGCCATGTAGTCGAGCTCGATTTCGAAATCCTCGAGGGCGCGAACGGACTCTTCAACTTCCTTGGGAACGGCCTCGCAGGCCTGGCCCTTGGAGTCGACGGTCTTCTTGGTGGAAAAGAAGCGAACCATTTTGGATGCTGGGATCTGGGTCTGAAGTTCGGATGTCAGTATTGAACTCATGCCGGGAGTGATAGGGTGTTGGTTACCTTTTGAGGTTTAGTGTTGGAGTTGTAAAAAAGCCTTTGTTATTGAGATTTGGTTGTTGCCTTAGGGAAGAAACAAAATCAAGATGCAAGTTTTGGTGTTGCAGTTATGAGCAAGTGTTGTTGAGGTTTGGTTTCTGATTTGGAGAAGAAGAAACAACATTCAGAGGTGAGGTTCTGGTGGAAAGGCATATCTCAGTGGAGAAGAAAGATGAATGAAGACTCTGATGCAACTGGTAGAGACTAGCGTGTGCTATTGGTCATGAAAGAGAAGCCGTTTGAACAGACCCATTGTTTGCTTTCAAACAGATGAAACTAGCCCCCATGACACTGGGCTTTCGAAGGACAGACAGTTAAGTCGAGGCTGCCAGCTGTTGACAGTGCAAGATGCTTGTCTGTACAGAAATACGCAAATGCTTCCAAAGCAAGTTTTCTAGTAGAGGAGACGAAATACCAAGGGGATCGTTTTTACGCTGACCACCCAGAATGAGGAAGCAGCAATGTAAGTCGAGAGTAATGACCTACTGCACAAGACTAATATGTATAGACTATCAAGCTTCGTGACTAAGTGTCATTCCAGTGTCAATTATCACTGGTTTGCACCAGCAGATATTGGTAAGCGCCCAGGGTTCCTTTCAGAGGCATCCCGTTGTTACCGCCGCCCCTATTTGTCCTAGTACTTTGCAGCCGAAGAGATAAGATACTCGATTGTTCAATCATACACCTAGCCACTACTAGCGCCCACAGTTTCGAATGTGAGGTCAATTTGCAGACTTGAAGGGGTCAGTCTGTTGTATGAGTGTAGCATTGATATTCATAACCACAAGAGCTGCGCCTGTCCCTTGCTAAGAGGGCGGCCAGCCTGCAGGGTAGTTGGGATAGTCATAAGGAGGTTGATGCGGATGCGGTGAGACTTGAGGGATATTGGGGTAGTTACGAGGGAGCACCCCGGGGTGAAGCGGAGGCGCACCGACTGGAGGGCCAACGGGAGGTGGAGGGGGAGCACCAACAGGTGGTAAAGGCGGAGGAGGTAAGCCAGCAGGAGGTAAAGGTGGAGCCGGAGCCCGGGGTGGAGGTCGAGGGGACGGGACTTGAGGGACGTTGGGATAGTTACATTTACTGCAGGGAGCACAGGGAGCTGGTGGAGGTGCAGGCGGAAGAGCAGGCGGAGGTGGAGGTTGCGGAGGGAGAGATGGAGCTGGAGGCGGTGCCGGCTGCGGAGCTATTATCTTGGTCTCATGAAGATATTCCTTTCTACAACAAACCATATGGTCTTGTTGATCACCATGGGGATAGTCATAAGGCGCATAGGTTGTATCTTGTGGTGAAGGCGTATAGGCCGTGTCCTGTGATGCTGGCCCATAGGCTGTATCTGGGGCTGGAGCTTGTTGCTCATAATGCGCAACATATCCGACTCTCATACCAGCCTTACGGCCCTCCAAAGTATAGTCAACAGGTGATCCCGGCTGCAATATATTAGCTTGACAGGTTCAGCAAGAGAATTTCAACCTACCCAATCACCACCAACGGCGACGTTGAAAATAATAAACATCTTGTTCCCCGCAATGGTTTTCCAGACCTCCGGGTCGCCAATTTGCGCCCCCGTGACCGTATGAAAGAGTTCGTCCTCAACATAGAAGTTTACACTCTCATCCTGCCAGAACGTCGGTGTGCGGTCGATGACAACTTTGTAAGTGACCTTGCTCATAGCCATATCATCGTGAAAGTACGACGCGGAGATACCCTTCTTCTCCCCGCAGATACCGCCTGGAGACCTGTCACAATGAACAGCTGCATAAGTCTGATGCTCACTATTAACGTGCTCCATAATGTCAAGCTCACCACAGGCAGGCCATATAGGACCTCCCGTGCGGTGGCTATCACCGAGTAACCAAAAGGCAGGCCAGATGCCCTCTTTCCTTCCTTTGGGGGCAAAACCAAGTTCTATTTCAGCTTGGACAATGGACTTGATACCGGGCGCAGGGGTGAGGGTGTACGTGCTCTCGATACGACCGGATGTCCAACCTTTTGCAGCAGTGGGGTCGCGCCACGGATGGATATGAAGGAAGTCATTCATGAGATGGACGTTTACGGGGGAAGCCCTGTACTCCTGAAGATCACCGTTTAGATCCTGGTACCAATGTTGAATGTTCCATTTGGAAGTATCTGGTAGAGAGCCAGCAACCCCCTCGAAATTGTCGTGCCACATCATCCGGTACCCTGGAATCTCAGGGGCATTCCAGGCTGCGCCAGTGGCGGCGAGAGAGCAGAGTATAATAGCTATGAACAACATCTTGGGTGTAGTGAGTTGGACTTTGAACCCAGAATGTGATACGTTGTTGTTGAGAGAAGGAAAGCATGAGGGGGAGGGGAGAATCTGGATTTTATGAATGGCTAAAACAGAGTTTGAGGTGTCTATCCCCTATTTTGTGGAAGGGTTAGGTTTAACTTACGGCAAGGACAGACAAGCTTGGGCGATGACTATCAGCCGCAAAGTTTAGTGATGTACAATTTGTCTGACGCCAAGTTCGTGGATAATGGCTTATGTCTTTCTCAGATCGCATACTATCCGATGGCAACGAGCTTCGAATAAGGGCGCCTGGAAAGTGGTTTCTAAATACCGATATGGAGCTGTAGACCTCAATTGTGGGACTTTATCCATCAAGTGTAAAATTACATCCAAAGGCTTTGGTTAATTGCAACATCTCATTACTTTGCCTCGGTATATCTGTTGTCATATCGTATGCATTAACATTCAAGTCTCATCCAAAAAGCGTCTCAGCGAAAACCTTGCGGCGCTTGGTTATGATAGCTCGAGGATATATGAAGACATAGCTTGGCTTTGTTCTATTGATTCCGAGCTACGTGGCGGTTATTAACTCTCGATAAGAGGCCTCAACCGCAAATAACAAAGTTGGTGTCCTAGCCACCATAGAAGCTTTTAGCACAGGATTCATCACTAGTAGAGGACTCCAAGATCGATAATGAACTCTAAATGGGAGCTACATCTCATGCCCCGTGCAGCCCCTCACCAAGAAGTAATTTTAATGAATCAGATCCCGTCAACAATTCTAGCTACCTCATCTAACGAATCGACTGTGAAATCCGGCTTCAACTTCTCGCATGCGCTGCGTTCCCCATACCCATATCTGCACCAAACCGACTTAGCTCCAATGTTAGCAGCAAATTTGATATCTGCTTCCGTGTCCCCAACGACTAAGGTTCTGGAGGCGTCCAAGTGGGCAAACCCACGAGCTTTAAGGGCCGGCAGTAAAATTTTCTCGAAGCTTCCAGTGTCCGGCTTACGCGTTGCGCCGGGGGTGTTGTCTCCAACGATCGAGTCTCCGGGGATGGTATCAATGCCGTTGTTCTTGAGGGCCGTGCCAACCGCGGCTACACCTTTGTTACTGACAATAGCCACAGGAACCTTTTCTTCATTAAACTTGATCAAAAGGTCCCTGGCGCCAGGAAACGCGGATACAAGCTTCTGTCCCTCATCGTTGTAGAAGCGACGGTAGGTCGACGTCCATTCACCCTCGTCGAAAGAATCGGGGGAAGTATGAAGCGCTTGAAGAACCTCCTTTAGACCCAAGCCAGAGCCGATCAGCTTCTGTACCTCAGACTCTGCTGGAACTGAGGCCGGCAGGAGTGAGTCGAAGGTGAGCTTGATGCTGTGAGAGATGGCTTGATGAGTGTCGAAAAGAGTGCCGTCAAAGTCGAAGATGACTAATTGAGAAGGCATGCTGGCGAGCTCAGAATTTGTAAGAGAAATATTAATAGTTTGAGTATATGGTGAGCGTGGCACGAGGATTAATGGAGTAAAGTTCACAGATGCATGAGAAATTTTATTTAGGCTACACCGAACCCCGCTAACCATCACGCTGCGTCAGCTGTCAGCAATAAATGCAGTGCCACTCGTCTTCTTGGTCATGTACAACATAGTAATCGCATTGGTTTCAGAGTTCCTCTGGCATTTCATATTGAGAGAAGTCTTCAGGCATGTGAACCAGTGATTCCCACATATCCTGGAAAATCAAATTCGTAAGCTTTGAATCAAGTCTCGTTATGAGCGAACATACCCAGTCTACGCCATCTGAACTGTTCAGCATGGCCTCAATGCCCTGAAATTCGGTCGAGAAAGGAGTCTCGCTCGTGTTGTCTTGCCCTCTCATGTGCCCTGTACTTGTTAGTCAACAAGTCACGTTTATGAGCATTAGTCATACCATTGCCGTTGTCATTGCGAGCTGGGGCCTTTTCTTGGTTTACAGCTGGCGGCATTGACTCATCCTTTGAACCAGTCGTGACGGCCTTCAGCATCACCGTCAGCATATCATATGCCTGCTTTGCCTCAGCAGAGACCGCCTTGATAGCTGCCCAAAATGCCTGCGAGGTTCTAAGTGCTTCGATCATACTCTCTCGAGTATAACCCACGAGCTCTGGGTTCTGCTGCTCGGGTGGCATGCCAAGCTCAACACAGACGACCATCGACGCCAACGAGAAGTCATGTCTCTCAAGAGATGTGAGAAACCACCTATCATTATACAGCAAGCCACCGACTTGGACCTCCTTCAAGATGCTAGCTTGATGTCCGAGAACTGTCATTGCTGAGTCAACGCAGGCCGCCCTAGAGTAGTTGTACTTGGGTTCACGGTATGCCTTCGTCATGTGATGGCGATGCAGTGTACACCTAGCCTTTTGGAAGAGAAGTTCAAGGTTATATCGCCGAATGAGTAGATACGGCGGGACCATGAAGCAATCTTCCAGCTTGGCTATCTTATAACAAGTGGGCATGGACTGATGCATTTGATGAAGCTTCTGATCAAGCGCCATGATCTCGTTATAGTCTTCTGTCTTACCATGTGAGACTTGGTTGAAGATTGTCCTGAAGATGGTCATCATCTTGACTTTGACACGGGTGTACAGAACGCCGGTACCTTCTGTCTCAGGCCTTGGTGGAGGAAGCTGCGTACACTCAGGACCAAAGTCTTCGTCATTTATGTTGCGCGGCAGGCGAGTATCGCACTGGGACTCCTGAATAAGCGACGGCAGGCCCAGTTGGCAAGATGTCAGAATGTCTAGCTGCTGGAGAACACCCCATACGCGACGCCTCATCTCGCCATGGAATGGTGAGATCTGAGGGTAGTTGTCTGGGTCGCGATGGTATCCCATTCGCATTGCCAAACGAATAGCAATACCGGTAAGAATCCACACGCCGAGATGAGCATCTCGACGGCGGACGAACTCACCGTGGATATTAAACAGAAGAGTCTCCAGAGTATACTTACCAGGCGCTGTGGAGTACTTGGAAAGAATAAGACAGTCGGTGCATCTTTGCTGGAAGGATTCGGCGACCTCAAGAGGCGAACCCATTCCTCCAGGGAGCTCATCCTGTGATCGGATGTATAAGAATGTTCCAGTGGCCAAAATGCCGAAGAGCATCCCAACCCACTGAACAGACACGGAATGGGGGTCATTCCAGAAGCGTTTGTACTATGAGAGTGAGTGAGGCCAATAGTTGGTTGGTAACGAAACTTACCTCGCCTTCAAACTCCCCCGAATGGGTGATCACTTTGTAACATCAGTGGCAGTACTGTAGACCAAGAGTTGAACATACAGATGGATGGTTGAGTCGAGGTAAAATAGCGAGATACAAGTCTATCTGTGATGTGCTTCGGAGGGACATCTGCAAGGATATCTTCAAGGCTCGGGGCGACTCTTCCCGGCCCCAGAAGCAGCGGTACTTGACTTTGGGCTTGATCGACAATGCCCAGATCACTCGCTTCGTGGCTTTCGTCCAGATGCTCGCGAATATGTTCAACCTGATTAATTGTCAGAATCGCTCTGGTCATCAGTGGTCTACCTACCTCGTGGCAAATAGCAGACCAGTGACTGCTCGAAACATAGATCGTCTCATTTGGATTCGCCATCATTCTTCCAGGCTTGACTTCAGAACCCTCCTGAGAAGAGTGATGAGATCCTTGGTTGGGTCCTGTAACATGAGATGTTGTGACAAAAGTACTCGCCGGGCTTTTGACACTGGGTGATCCATTGGACGTCCCCTGCTGAGCTGGAAGCTGCTGGACAATAGAGCCGAGAAGTTGCTCAAGATGGCGGACGCGGTCACTCAGATCATTCTGTCTGCTGTCTCTTCTCTGAGCAGCAACACGACCTCGTGGCCATGGCGCATATTGACACGAGACATTTCTCGCAACACAATTGCTACATGGCTCATCGCGATCACATTTCAGTCTGCGTATTTTGTCAGCATCGTCATCGGCGCCAAGAAAAGGCGGCTTACTTTCGTTGTCGACAGGAACTGCACGATAGCGTTGCTCGAAGAGGCTGTTGCTGCATCTTCACTTCAAGGTCAAGGATCAAGTAATTAGGTTTGAAGATTGAGGGATTGGTTTATAGAGAATCAGAAAATGAGAATCACATCAAGATAACAATTTAAGCTTAGATTGCTTAGCGTCCGTAGAGTCAAGGACACGCGGATGCTTACGTCACGTGAATGCCTCACGAACTGGCTACTCTTTTCGACGATGATTATCATGCACAAGAGCTTGTGATTCTTTATCTTGCAGTCTTGGCCATTGATCTGCGTGCGATAATGCCATGTAATACGCGGTCCCGCGGTTCCATTAGGTGAGATTTGCCAGGGCTTCAACGTAGGGCTGACTCTGGGCCTTTAGGGCTGAGAATGCCTTGCTTAGACAATTGGCGCGTAAAATCTCATCCTGTTCTCGGGATCCCACTTCTTTTTGAGGGCCTTGAGCTTTTCGATCCTCCAGGGCTCGTGGCCGTACATTTCTTCCAGAGACTCGAAGCCGTGAGCGTAGTTGACGTATGCGCGTAAATGCTCGGGGTCTTCACTAGCCTCCAGTAAATGCCTCCGCAATTTCTCACCATGCTCCTGCGCAAGACCATCCAGTGTCGCGTTGGACTTGTAAAGAATGTAAGGAGTGACGAGAATCTCATCGTCGCGGTGGGGAAATGCAGAGGTCTTGGCGTCAATTGCCTTGACGCCGTGAGTGGAATACCCCTCAAGAAGGAAGAATGAACCAGCGAACTCGGGAACACGTTTCGACGTATCGGCGATCTCGTTGAAGACCTTTCGGACCGCGAAGATATCGTAGGCCTTGAGGCCGATGGGATATCTGAGACCGGTGAAGCCCTTTGCGCACCCGACGCTATCGTCGCTCATAAGCGTGATGGCGGCTAACTCAGGCATTGAAGCTTCGCCAGCGTTGACGTTGATAGGGCCTAGGCCGTGAAGTGGTTTCGCGTAGTCTCTCGCTTCTTGGGCAGCGCCATCTGAGATGACGGCGTACCAGATAATTGGCTACAAGTTATTAGCCAGGCCTTGCGTCCTGAGAAAGGATACTTACCTTGTCAGAATCACTTTCAGGAATGTTGACGATGTAGATCCAGTGCATCAAATGCGGCGGCTGAGTCTTCATCATCTTATTCGTCAATTCCAAAACCTCCTCCAGCTTATCTCCAAGGAATATGTAGATCTCATAAGACCACTTGGGGTTGTTGATGCCGTAGATTCGCTACTGCCATTCGGTCACAATGCCAAAATTATGTCCTGCTCCACGAAGAGCCCAGAACAAATCGGGGTTGGAGTCCTCAGAAGCCGTCACTGCATCTCCGTTGGGGAGCACAACTCGTGCAGATATAACTTGGTCTGATGCGAGGCCGTATTGACCTTGTAACCAGCCATGGCCGCCACCAAGGACGGGCGCTGAGACACCAACGCACTCGCAGATACCGGTGACTGAGGACCTTGTTAGCATGGGGATCTGAGCCTATGGTGTTTGAGTTACCCGTTTGCTTTTCAGCTGTCCAAAGCTCGTTTACAACCTTCTTCACACTCGCGCCTCCACCAATCCTCGCAAACTTTCCATCCTCCGCAATCTCGACATCATTTTGGTCTCGTAAGTCCACGACTATAACATCCTTGGCCAGCTGCAGTGCTTCAGTTGCGCCATGGCCGCCCGATCTAGCTAGGAATGGAATACCATGCTCATTCGCGTATCTTATCTGCAACATGTTAGCAGGACTCTCGTCTCGGAGCCATCATCCTTACAGTTTCCTGCACGTCGCTCTCTGAGAAAGTTCTCACGACCGCTCCAGGTTGGGGCCCATGCCAATCACGCCATCTACTAACAAGACCACCAAAGGCCGAGTCATCGGGCAATACGATCGACGCTTGAGGTGAAAGCTTTGAGGATAATTCAGGCCATGAATTCTGCGTGACCAGTGATGCGAGACCAAGACGGCCAAGAATCTTCTGCGGTGATGAGGCTTTACTCAGCGCCCAAGACACGCCTGCGGCAATAGATTCCATGGTCTCGTATCAACGCAAGTAAGTTGTTTACGGATGTAAATGGTTCGAAGAAGTCGGTCAGCATTTAAATATCATCTGCAGCCCCCACCAGATCCTTGTAGCATATCCAGCGTTTGCCGTATTACCCATGAGATCGGCGTCCCTTAAGTCCGATAATGTATTTCTGGATATCAGCCAATACTCTTTGGTCTCGGACAATGAGAGTCTGTCCGAGGTGGTGTTCTGCAACGTTGTTTATTGTTCTGCTCCGCTTAGCAAGCTTGTTCTGGGCGAACATATGACAAAGACCAAATCGGCCTGAGCGAAAGACTTTTAGACAACCAAGTTTAGATATATTCCTCGAATGCAATAACTAAATCAAGGTATGTATAGTCAACTAAAAGGTCCTTTTTTCCAACTCTTGATCGACTGAACGTCCATTAAAGGCGAATTGCCGGTCAGGATACCCTATGGGAATCACCATCTGACCTGCACGGATCGTGCTGATCAAGCAACCAATTCCACACAGCGATTGAGCAGCTTACAGAGTCATTGAAGAAACATGAAAATTGCTTCGACTTTAAAATTGTTGTTCATGATGGGCATCTTGTGTCCTCTGCTGTACAAGAAGCGTCAACCCTTGCTCAACACCCGAATATCCTCAACTCATCCTCAGTTATTGAGCCCCAGTACTTCCAAAATCTCATCGGTATCCGTATGATCTCTCGAATTCCTCATGCGATGACACCAAGTCACCCTCTTATCATCTTCCTCCCCGACAAACAAGAACTCCCCGCCTTGTTGATTCGTAGTACCCCAGTTCCAAACAGGATAACCCTCCAGTAACTTCCAAAACGCATTCTTCATAGACATCCACGTATTCCAAAACGGCGAGATGGGAATATACTTATTCGGAGGCCCTTCTTCCCATGTTCGAATCATGCCGAGCGTTTTGTAAAGCTCTTCAGATGGATCAGTGTAGATGCGAAATTCGCAGCCCGTGTCTATGCGATACATGTCAACAGTTCTGGGATCTCCGTGACCTATTATCACGATCTCGGTGTTTATCTCTTGGAGCTTTTCTGGGGTCGCGTTTTTAGCAAGAAAGCTGGTGTAGCTCACGCATGACTGATGGTGTTAGCTGGGTTCAGTTCATGGGCAGGGACCATACATACGCAACAAAAGAAATGACGAACAAAGATAACAAGAACTCGACGGGGCGTCCCGGGTCCGCTGTAGATGCTCTTGAAGGTATGCTTCTTCCCATTGCCATCAAGGACCTCAATTGCATCGGCGATCTTGAGTGCCTCTGCAGTCGGCAAGTCATCGTTGACTTGGCTGCTGGAAACCTCCTTGCCTTGAGGGATCTCGCACGAGTTGTTCATCTTGAATCTTTCGAGTAACCTGCAAGGCTAACACTCCCTCCCGCTTAACCTGAAGATGCGGGGCTGTTATGTGTCTGGCTTTCTGTGGCTATGATGATCGTCAACACACTAAAGGTTTCTGACGTCAGCACTAGAGCCATTTATGTCAACACTCTGGTCAATGCTAAGAGTTTTTGTCTTTCACCAAGAAACATCAGCCTTAAGAGCGAGGCAATTTGTTATGTCCATTTTCCGGGGGATTCATATACTGAATGCATCAGGAAAACGAGGTCTTGACGAACACCATACAGGGGGGGGCTAGCCCAGGCCATTTACCGCCAAAAGCGCTAAGAAACAAGCATAACACCACTTGCCCAACACTACAGGACTCCACTATTCCATCACAAATCTCACGCTCTGCTTCCAGTCATCCCTTGGCATCTTCAGTGAATTAATATGCTGCGACTTATTCTCAAATCCAATCCCAACCGTGCAAAGAATATCCAAGTTTTCATCAACACCCAGCTCCCTCTTGATGATATCCGGGTATCCAGTTGGCGCAGCGGACACTTGTGTGCCCAATCCCTTCTCCGTCAACAACAAAAGAAGTGTCTGCAGATAAATGCCCACTGACAGAACATCGCCCTTGTTCAGGGCATTGTCGATGGAAATAACAGCGACTACTGGCGCGTTATAGAAATTAAAGTTGTCGATGAGAGTTTTGGTCATTGCCTCTGTATCTCCACGAGCAATGTTGTATCCATTTGGCCCATAGACGTGATGGCCCAGCTCCGAGTGATAGTGATTATACGAATCAGGAATGGTATCAATCTTGAGCTCTTCTTTATTCTCAAATACCGCGATAAGTGAAGTAGACAAGCGCTTCAGCGGCTCACCAGATGCGACGCTCACCATCCAAGGCTGGATGTTCGTCGAAGATGGGGGCATGCTGGGCGACACTGAAGCAATCCTCAATAACAGACATTGGAACTTCTTGGCCGGTGCAGAATGCACGAGTACTATGTATGTCTAGAATGGTTTCAGCTACAGCATTGCGAGCTGACTGGATCTCATGACGCTGGAAGGTTTGTTCTGAAAGCATGGCGGGCTTGCTGTCGTCGTGGATGTGATCTCGGCACGAAGGCTTGGGGCATGATGTTCTCAAGTATTAAAGACATTGCGACTTATGGAATTATACCGAATTTTATCTGCCTGACGTGTCGAAGCTTTTACGTGATCGTTGCACCTATATCGACAGATTCCAGGACGGCGTTATGCATGATCGGACTTAAGCATCTCTTCGGTCGGAGCTTGTAGCAACACGAGCTTCCAAGAGCGCAGATGGATTTCGGTTAAGTTATGGATCGTACGAAGTCTCTAGCTTGTCGAATCAGGAAAATCTAGCTCGACCAGGGGCACCAGTTCGTCCGAAACGCATTACTCATCGTCCATAAGCAGCAAAGCTAGCTGATAAATACATCATGCAAGAGTCCCATCAAGAGGAGTCTTGAATTTGAGTGTGTTCAAAGCCATTCCAAGTATTGGTCAGGAATGATCACGGACCACATTAATTATCGGCGATACGGGATACATCTTTGCAGATCTGGGGTAACTAATCAACACGGACAACGAGTCCAAAGTATTAGTAGGCATACTATTTGGCTGTATTAGAGATCCTTGACTGATATGCTCGATCGACTCTTGAGCTACCCCACCCTTCAGCCTCCATCTGCGAACGACTCATCGGCTCAACGCGGCCCATTTCCATTCGAGTTCTCAGCCTGGGCCGCTCACACGCCCGATGGAGAGGCTTTCCCACCCTTCTTCGGCTTCTCGTTGAATCCAGCCCATTCCGAGAACAAATCAGTCCATTCGCAGTCACATGTCTTCGTAGGTTTGACGGCGGCATCTGATTTGCTAGCTGCTGTTCATGTTGAAGGCACTTGTTAGCTATGTTGAAAGGTATGCCAGGCCATCGTGTCTCAAGGCAGCAGAATGAGATGGTTCGGGTAACCTACTGGGCAAAATGGCGCCGGCCAAGGCCATGCCTGCGAAAGCGAGATAACCGAGTCTCATGGTTAAGGAATATATTCTGGAGGTTCAGTCAAGATGGCTTTTTTCAGTAAGAGTTTATGGCGGGATAACCGTACCATTTATACACAGAGACGTTTACACAAGAAAGCCACTGGCAGGTGATATCATTACGTGTTCTCAAATGATTTAAGCATTTCCACTAAAAGAAAAAACGGTTAGAAGCATTAGATCATCAACCAAAGGCTTGATCATTGAGAGTTTATGTTGCCTGAGAGGTAAAAAGCTAATGTGAATTTTGACCGAGTGGCTTGGATACATCTAGCGGAATTATGAGCATGCGGACTAAACAAACGTTAAAGTCCTAAGCCTTCCACTTCTTGATTGTACTCGGATCGATGTCAAATTGACTCAATTGACTGAAGGACAAAAGGTTCAAAGGTGAATCCCGCAATCAAAATTAAATGGTAACACAAAGTGTTAACAAACTACAAAAAGTAGGTCTCGGAGGGAGTCGAACCCTCGCTGGCGGAATCAGAATCCGCAGTCATAACCGTTAGACCACGAAACCGTGCTATATGTTTGGTACTCAACTTCTTATTAGTATTCATATTCGCTGTATGCCTAGCAGTTAGAAAAACGTTGATGCACGATCATCTTCATTTATAGTTCTCAAGGCAGGAGAAGATACAGCGACTGTTTTCACTCCATCTGGGACTTCGACATGACGTTCCGCTGCAAGAACTGATACCACGCTTTTCAGAGACTTGTAAAGCAGACAAGGAAGTAAAAAAAATATACCGCTAAACTAAAGAATTCTCTCTCCATATATATGTTTCTTCTGTACATTATTCTATCCACATTCAGCGCTACCATTCTTGCAGTCCCATCACTGTTCAACCGTCAAGTTAGGCATAATACCAAGGCAGGTCCTCAAAGACAAACCCATGCTCCTTCAATTGCATGTTCGCCAAGTCCCAAAGTTTGCCAACGGCCTGAGGATCGTCCAACCACTTATTGGCCTTGTCATCCAGCTTCTGAACCGGCACATAGTATCTTCCAGCGTGCTGGTAGGCTTGTGGAGTTGTAGCACAGAAAAGCGAGTTCATTGATCCTTCGAGTGGCGTGGACGTTGGGCCGACTTTCATGGCGACACGTGTCATGGCTCCGAAGATGTTGTTCGAGTGCGACTGCAGACCGGACTTGATGAGACCTGGGTGAAGGGAGTAGGCTGTCACGCCCAGAGGTTGGTAGCGTTCCGTAATTGCCTTCGCGGCAATGATGCTGGCCTGCTTGCAGTGGCTGTATCTCCTCCTGATGTAGGTTAGCAAGCTGGGTCGTAATTTGCACTAAGTGGAATGCTTACCATGGAGCTAGTTGGCCAGTGACATCGGTGAGATTGGGGTCCTGATAATTGATGGCTTCCGGCCCCATTCTAAAGGCCATATCACTAGCAACATTGACAATTCTCACTCGGTCCATACGACCAGTAGCCTGAGCGGCGGCGACGAGAAGAGGCATCAATGACATGGTGAGGGCGTGATGGGAAAGAAAGCAAGTCTGCCATTGGACCTCAAAGCCGTCCTTTGTCAATTGCCAAGGACTAGCCATGATCTGGATCATTTTAGCTTTACTTCGAAATGTTTTGGGCAGCACCTACCCCAGCGTTGTTGATCAGCAAGTCAAGGCGATTCTCGCGACTCATGAAATCAGCAGCGGTGTTTTTGATGCTCTGGAGGTCTTGGAGGTCCAGTTTGAGGAAGTGAAGGTCCAAGTCGGGACTGTTCTGTCGCATCTCAGAGATAGCCTTGTTGACGCGTTCGCTTGAGCGGCTGGCGATGTAGACTCTAGCGCCCTTGAGGGCGAGTTGAAGTGTTGTTTCATAGCCAATACCAGAGTTGCCTATATAGTCAGTGGTGGGTGGTTTAAGTGTTCAGTTGGTGTCTTACCGCCGGTCACGATGGCGATGTAGCCTCGAAGACTGGGGATATCGCGTATTTGGAACTCGGGTTCTTTGTGGCAGTTCATCATGATGTCGGTGTAAATGGGCTGAGACTTTGGACGAGGTATTGATAGGTTAGTTATGGATGTGTTCGATGAATTGGTTTCTTTGGTTGGTTGTTTAACCTGGTCTGATAGTCTCGACTTCTGCTGTCGCATTTCTCTCATCTTATACCAACAACCGCAGAGGCTGTGCAGCCAATCGGAGGTGGAGTTGTCCAACCTCACGGGCTCGTCCGCGGACATGTCCATGGTGGGGCTGCGCTGAAGGGCTGGAGGCTTAGCTTATGGCGCAGAGGCCAATGCAATTACCGGACTCAGCTTTTGTAATATTGATTGGACTAGGAGGAAAGGTTCCTGTTTCATCAAGAATGGGGCTTTTCTCGGACCCTCAAATATGCCATGTTGGGTGATAAGCACGGCTAGCAGCGTCCCAGGACCTTGGAGTCTGACCTAAGATCCAGCCGCATGAAGTTCCTCTCTTGGCTCCTTACAGAATCAATGCGCGTTAATTTCTATAATACTACATGGGCACAATCCGGCTCTGATGCTATCATGCAGCCATACAAGGCCTGCCCATCGTCAGCCGGAAATGAAGATGCGGCAACGCAGAACCGCAAGTTGTCACAGGCCAAGATACACATCCAGGCGTCGCAAGCAGCTCAAATCAAGAAAGCTTTTTGCATTGGCTACTGCTTCTAGGCACTTCTCTTGATCCATACAAGCTGTTTTCCTACTTCTCCACTACCTTTTGCGATGAACAAGTCTCGCAAATCCAGTCATGGTAGATTCTATTTACGGTAACTCCGTCGCATTTATTCCCACTTCTTGCTCTGTTGCATTGGACTGTTTCTCCCAGGTCTAGATTGCGCTTTTTTGGGCATTGGCGGCATTTATTTATGTTCTGAGTTATTGAGCACATTGTGAAAGAAAAGTTATTGGATCTTGGGTCTTGAGCTGACTGAGCAGGAGGAGAAATGCTTGCTACTGCACGATGGGGCCGGTATCTGGACCTGTACTTATATCGGAGGCCAGTTGTATTAATTGATCACTTTGCTTGAGGTAGGACATACGGTAAGTTTCAGTGGTGAAGAATACACTCTGGACTAGACATCAGTGATTCATGAGACTAGCTTCTGGCACGTTATGCAGTCTAGATTGACTTGTTGATCGGCTATCTGGGGCAGACTCTAGCAGAAGTAAAAGGCTCCTATCCTAATAGCGATTGGCAGCAGACGAAAAAATACGTGAATGTTGACTAAACTGCCTGCTCTAACGAACCCTTCCCTAACATGCTCCACTGCATACTATCAGAGATGCTCGTACCACTCCTTCTCTTTGACTGGGAGGTGCTTGTGGTCATTGCATGCCTTTGGCCCATACATTGGTTGCTGGTTCCTTTTCTGGCAATTCTTTCCTGCCGTGGCATCTCTACATTCGAGGAGCAAATCGGATTCAGGGTCGGATTTCTTGCCGCAATGGGGACAGGTCCATGTAATCTCGGGTATGGTGCACATGGTTGTTGATTGTTGAGATTATATCAGGGAAACCGATTGGACTTTTGTAAAGCGCTGTTGAGGTGGAAGAGCTGCAAATGTGTAGTAGTAAATAAGATCAGAATCCATCTCGACACGGTGTGAATTTATAGGCCAGTCCGAATGTTTGTACTCAGTGTTATGAGGTTCTCTTCCTTTGTAAGTGAACAAGTCGTCTCTTTGTTTGAATCACGCTACCTAAGGTAATCCAA
Source organism: Fusarium coicis (assembly GCA_013781345.1). Lineage (NCBI taxonomy): Eukaryota > Fungi > Ascomycota > Sordariomycetes > Hypocreales > Nectriaceae > Fusarium > Fusarium coicis. The sequence goes on from JAAOAJ010000399.1 coordinate 31,142, forward strand.
TGTCACGAAATGGCTAGTGATTAAATTTCATCAAAGCACGTCTGAACAGTAGTGGTATGCCCAAAGAAAAGTCTTTGACACTTTGACAAAGGCTGCTCGATGGAGCTCAGGCATCTGGCCCTTCCTACGTTATCCCAAGTCACTCGCCACAAACGGCTTCAACGAACAAGCACATCTCTCTGCACCCTGTGGTGCTCGTCATCAAGAGTCACACCCCAGGCCTTGACAAGTGGGCTTTTATAGTGCGCCAGTCTTTTCACCTGGGACTTCACCAGTGCGTCTTTCTGCCGCGTCAGGCCCGCATTCTCGTCACCGTCCCCGGGCATCACTCGACTCAAACTGCTCTCTCCGCAGCCGGTTACCAGCTATCCGCTCAAGGCCTTTAGACTGGGGCATCTGCACTTAGCAAGCGTCATTGTGCACCAGCCTCGATCCAGCATCACTCCAGCCTCTTTTCTCCCCCTGGACTCATGAGTCTCGTCACCCTGTGTCACAGTCTGTAGATCTTGACGACCGAGCAACTGGAGTCTGTTAGTCTCCAGTCAACCTCATAACACATTTGACTCATCCTTCGCAAGATACATCGCCTGCCCTGCTTTGCCGAGGACCCAGCGATAATAGCTTGGGGCCCAACTCATCATGTTTGTGGGCAGTACAGGGTAACACAGTAGGAACCATGATACAATGGTTCAACAAAGAGATCAGACCTGAAGGTGTAGTGAAGGAGCACAGTTTCTCCAAGACTCGGGTAAAAGAAGAGAAGAGATGAATGAGTGCCTCCTTGACAGGGGAGAATTGGCGGGCACGGCTTCCAAACTCTTGACGATGAAGGGGACAGCGAAGCACGGAGGTGCTGTCTTGGGGATGATTGATCAACATTACAACAGGTACATGATGTGTTTGAATGCCAATAAATAACTAGAAGTCACAGCACTAGCGTAGTTACTCAAACTTCACCGGGGCCAAGCAACACTGTTGGCTCTACAGACTACAGCGCTCATACTCCAGACCAAGAGCCATAGTCACTTGAACAGCAATGAGAAGTACATAGGCCTTTCGACAGACGACGAGTTTCGATTGGAACGGCCGTCGTGCTCTAGACACAGCTTGTATTGAGTAGCAAACTAATTTGCTTGACGGTTCTTGTAACGTTTTCCCCTTCGGTGGTAGACCGCGTAGGCGACATACTACCCCTAGAGACATGCCCTATGACTCAATTCACCCTTCATCACCGAGATGTTTTTCGGCTCCTTCTCCTCTCGATGCTTCTGCGTCTTGGAATCCGGGACGCGCGGCAGGGTTGAGTAGCCAGGGAGAGGCGCCCATGTGGCCATGACAGTCGAGGGCTCGACTTGACGGAACTGCGTTACGTCGAAGGGGCAGAAGTCGTAAGCATGGGGGGAAGTCGTTCCTTCGGGAGCGTCGTGTATGCCCAGCCGTTGCTGTAGCTATCGAGGTCAGCGTTGTTGCAACAGACGGGAACACCAGGCACTTACTGGCCACAGCAATAACGTGTTTCGCATCCTTCGACATGGACGCGACGGCTGCAGCAACCGCACTGGGGCGGATCCAGCTATGGGTGACCGGATCATGACTCAGGGCGCGACAGCCTGCTAAGACGTGATCAAGTTACCCCGCTTGCAAGCCTTGAGCTGCAGCCCAGAAGGCTGACTACTCTTCGGTTGTAACGGCCAATGAACTTTGTTGAAGTAGACATTGGTCGAATATATGCGGTTCGTCTCGTCGGCGTAAAAAAAAGGTCTGACGGTATCGTCGCTCAAGTCTCATGTATCTACACCCATCAGTAAAGACCTCAGAACTCAAAACCATGAACATACCGACAATCAGCTTCATCCACCGATCAGACGCTTCGCCAACTCATCAAATACGCCTTCCTTTATATCCTCTAAGTCCTCATCCCTCGCGTCTTCGATGCACTTCACTCTATGATCCAGCGAGCTGATATCATCTCGTATTTCTATGATCACAGCCTCCTCCGCGTCTACCGGCTCCAACCCTTCGCACTTCTTCTCCAGGCGCTCGACCTTCTCTTTGAGCTGAGCGTTGTCGGCTCTTAGCTTGGCGTTGTCGGCCTGCAGGTCGTCAACCTTGGATTCCAGCTTCTGGAGCTTATCCCAGAACTGGTTGAAGAATTCGGGGTGGCTGTCTTGTCGGGCCCGTTTGCGATTAGGCGGAGCGTTCGAGGGAGGCTGACTTCTCGTTGCATTCTTGTAGGACGGGGGTTTAGGGGGAGGAATGGTAGTAACTTTTGCGCCGCTGCCGCCGAACATTCGTGAAATATCATAGTCTGGATCAGAGGAGGGTGCGATTTGACGTTGTTCTACAGCCTCACTGATGGCTTTGAGATCATCGGGTGATAGTAAGGACTGCTGGATGTAAATACGCAGGAACGTGATACAAGACAGCTCGTGTATCAAGTCGAGGACCTTGCCCGACCGCGCACGCGCTGCTACAACCGGCTCTTGAACATCGCTAGGAATAAGAACGGTGATTCTGTTATCCAGAGTGAAGTCAAGGGATGTAGTGGTGTTGAAAATCAGTTTTATGGCGTCGGGCGGGCTCGGTACGTCGGAATAAGAGAAGGACTTGATGAAGAAGGGATTTATCCGGAGGCGTACGCCTGCCCCAGCTGGCTTGTCCTTGAACCTAAAGGGGATGCTGAGTTCGAAGTGCGCGCCGAATTGACTCTCACGGTCGAGTCGCAAGGCAAATCGTATCGCATCGTGATCTGGATCGGCGGTCGCTAAGTTACGCGTGACACCCTCCCACTGCCACTCGACGACAGCTGTTGTTTCGTTGAGAGAGATGCATGCCATCGCGCAAGGTTAGTAAACGAAATCAAGACTCACCTGCACAGCACGTCCAACAACGCAACCTCGAGAGATTGACCGAGCCTCGCTGACAGGCGCCCAGGACCTCCAGTAGAACTGCCAGGTCGCCCCGGAACTCCAGTAGAACTGCGAGATTCCGAGTCCAGGTCGCCCTCTACACGCCCCGGTTATTCCACAAAGGCGAGCGCACTCGCTCTCGGTGGGTATAAGCCGGAATTTTATAACGGGTGTAGCGCGATGCTTGGGTTTCCCTCGAGGAGTGTTACTGAGCGCGGGATGATGGGGGGGACGTTGTGGCGTAGAGGCGACATCTCGAGGAGAGTGAAGAGGAGCATGATTGAAGATGAAGCTGGTGGTGAGAGGAGCGTGAATTGGCGAAGGTGGAGAAGCCTGTGGTCGGAAGAACGTTGGTCCGACAAGGCTGAGGAACAGCCTTGAGATTGGACAGGAGTTCACGTGGGGCTCGCATTGCTGCCGCGACACAACAGAAAAGGCCGCGACACGGCAATAAAACTAAAGTCTATCACAAGAAGGAATTGTCATAATTTTCGAAATATATGGAGCTTTGAAACAGGTCACAGGTAGGGAGAACATCGCTAGAACAGCAATGTTCAATCGATCGATGTTCACAATGAAGACAAAAATGCGCTAATCATTACACATCGCAGCTCCGGTGGAGTGATCCGCTAAATCGCTCTCGCTAGTGAGTGACTCCAGCGTCCCAGCTTGCCAACACCACTACAGCTTGAACCAATCAACTTCATGCTTCAAGTGCTAAGGTGGGGCCGTGTCTGAGAACCGACTCCTGCGTATTCTGCTTCGGAAGCCCAGTAAACAGGCCGACAGGCTTAGATCTCGCGCAGTCAGTCGGAGCATGGCTGAGCCACACCCAAACTTCCTCCTCGTTCCTGAGTGCTGGTTGATCCTCGCCTGTACCTGCTGTGTCTACAGGACTGGGCCCCACTTCTCACTCGAACTACGTGATTGCGAGCAGTAACGGCAAGGTATCTAAACCCCAATACAATTCTTCCACACCACTACTGAGATCATCAGCGTTGAAGCGACACAATAAGAGGAGGCTTGCCGTGATTTACCCTGGTGCTGCTTTTGCGATGATGCTATGTCATCTCAGTCATAATGTCCTGCACCCCAGTTGGTCATTGTCATCTACTTTTAGCAAAAGCTGGCGCTGTAGAACTATGAATGGCAACTTTAGGCCCAGCCACAAAAGCCGTTGCAGGGGGTACTGTGTTTCGTAGGAATCTGAATTGGAACCACGTCATGGCGGTCCATGTGCTCAGACCTCCTGGCAGGACAAAGACCCCAGATATTCCTTGCAGACCAGATGCCATATCAGATAGAACCCGGCAGTGAGCCAGCACATTAGAAATCGCGTTATCATGTAAACTGCTCAAAGATTACGCAACCAGATATAAAGTGAACCAGCTCCCTCGAGGACGCTGGTTATCTCTCTGTAAAGCGACGTTTCTGTAACCTCTCATCTCTCTTTAGCCTTCTGGCTACAATCTAGACTTAAAGCACAGGCTTGATCGTCTGCTGCAGAGCAACTTCTAGCGTGGCTAGAACCATGCAAGTGGCTTGAGCAACTCCACATGATTCCCTGTCTTGTTCTTCAATGCCATGATGCAGAATTCTAGAATCCTGAGTTTTTCTTTGCCAAGCCTTCAACTGGCCAATAGTCTCCTTCAAGTGTGTAAGTACTGCGCAGAAGCAAATAACCAGGGTTTCAAGATCTGGTGGTTCTTTGTGGTATCTGCTACAACCATGATATACAATACTGTCTCTCTTTGTCGATAGATGTATGCCCGGCCTGAGTATGGTGTTTATAATACTATTCAACAGGGGTGAGGGGTGTTCACGATTTATGATATATGATATGTGTTAAACCAGAGAATAAAACTTACTGTTAAAGCCCATTGGTATCCCTCTACCCATTTCGTCCCTCCTTTCTACAGCGCTTCCAGAACTGTACTTGGATTGGATGCAAGCATTAGCCTCAATTAAACGAATCATTCATCCAACCTTTTCCCTTATTTCTACCGTCAGTCTTGCGATTTGCCCCCATTGACGCGGCTGCAAGAGGCGGCCATGCTCCAGACATTCACTCCACCTCCAACTCCTCCTCCCACACCTCCGCCAACCTTCACCTGCTTCAAAAAAATGCCGCCTGAGCTAAGAAGGATGGTATGGGATATGACTCTCCCGGACCCTCAGGTCTACTGTCTCAAGCCTTCCCACACGCAGAACGACAAATGGCTTCGAATCAAGGCACCTCCGCTCCCAGTTGCTCTGATGGTCAGTAAAGAATCGCGAAGCCAAGCCCAGCTCCGGCTCAAACGTTACACTATCTCAACGAACCCATTGGAGCCTCTCGATACCCAGCCTTATGGATACTTCAATCCCAGAGCCGACGTCTTGCATTTGTCCTTTTGGAGTAATCAACGCAAGTTGGGCAGATTCCCTTTTGAGAAATTCTCTTTTCATCTCGACGTCACCCAGTCTGGGCCTATGGTTACAATCATCATGCCCAACCTTCCTGTTCGCCTGAAGTATGCAGAGAAGTTCCCCGACATCTTCATGGTCATGCAGGACGAAATGAAGGGGTTCAAAAGACACAACTCTTGCAACACATGGATCCCTGTCGGGATGCCAGTCATTCATCGTCCTTGGAACAACGCTTTTCTCCAGACTCTGCTTGACCATGATGGCTTCCACGAGGGCATCGAGAGCTGGTCCCCAACCGTATCGGGCATGCTATCGGAAACACGAGAGGGTCATCCAACTGCAACCATTACTGCTATGCCGCTTGCCTGTACGTGCCCAGGTGTCGCCGATAGAATGGCCGCCAAGGTCGACGTGGCAATCCGAAAGCACCAGCGAAAGACTAGAAAAGAGGAGCAGAAGGCACAGAGAGCAAAGGCCATCAAAGAGAGACGAGAGAAAGCAGCTCTTAAGAGATCATTGGCAAGACAGAAAAGAGAAGAAGCGGCTAAGGCGAACGGGGTGAAGACCGGACTTCGCAGCGAAACACGCAAGGCGCTTTCACATTGGTGAGATATTGGCCAGATCATGTCTCCCTCCTGATCATCACAGGTCGAGAACTACCCATGGCCAGGGGGACACCAGCAGAAGAGGCAGACCACATCTCTTTGAATCAGAATATGTATCGGTAATATGGGCTCCAAGGCCGTTAGGCAAGAAAATGCGAAAGGGTTATCATAGAAAATATCTCATGTGTTCTGAGAGTATTTGGATAGAAGGAAAAGGCAAAACTATAGACAAAGATTTCATTACTACAACAAAGCTAGCATTGAGCTTACCATGAATGCAACAACTGTCAGAGCAACGAGACAGGAACTCAATCATGCGATCTACTCAGAGGAACGTGACTGAGAACCTGACAACTGAAATTTCTAACGGTATCTCAAATTGCGATAACCGTACTCTATGGATTCTATTTGATTGTGATCAACTTGTAGCAGCCACCTCGTTGCACCGAATTGGGTTTTACATTACGGCTTAAGAGATCTTAACCTCATGGCTGTACCACACAAAAATATTCAAGATGGAAGGTAGAGAAGAGTTTAGTGGTTCGGGGCAACCTTTCGTTAGCTCTACACGAATCCCGGCGTGTCTCTTACCTTTCACCGTCGTTTCCATTTCTGTTCCACTCATGATGGAATATTATCTAAATTTTTCTATAAACCAATTCAAGCCCCCAAACCGTCTGAGTCACGATCTATTTGTGAGATGTTATCTTTGAGATACGAAATGTCTTTAGTTAACTCAATCTTAGACGTGTCTTAAGATGAAGCTTGAGATGTAGCCAGTCCTGTCTGTCGTTGTCGAAAATATTTCGCACCGCTTTGGTAGGTGAATTTACTTTCTCAGTCATGGCGGACGATTGATTATGAGCTTATGATAAGCTTTTGATCATAATTTGGGACGTTCAGTCATTCCCTGACCTCCGGAGCAGGGGGCGGTTGGGGATGACCGCGGGCGCCCCGTCTTTACGGGTCGACGTACGCGATCGTGCAGTATGAAGCTCGCTGGTCGGCATCCATTAAGAACGTAAGAGTCCTTCTAACTCATCGGCAGAGGCGGCGGGGAGAGGGTTGAGCCAGGATTCGAATGCGCGGTGACGTTTGAGTTGACTTGCAAGTTGATGGAGTGAGCAGTGCACGAATAGTACGAGCATTAAAGAGATAGAAAGATATAGAGGGGATGACAGTAAGAAACGAACGAAGGCGACACGAGATGAACAGTGCAATCATGAAGCGAGTACCTGATCATGCATTGTCGCGCGACGTCAAGTTCATCAGTGACAAGGAGAGGTGCAGTGCCTTGCCCTCCGGGCACTTGCCTGCCAGTACAGTGGAGGCCATGCCCTGAGATTCGCTAAATTTACACTGGCTTTACATACGCTTAGCGACCTCATACTCTGAGGTGGCGTAATTGACCCCCGCGTCTCACCGAATTGCTCGAGGGCTGCCCGATCGATCACGACATAACGTCTCTCCATCAAGCAGACATTATGCTTCGTGCTTCTCCATTACATTAGGCTGACGCAAATGTTACCATGTTGTTCTCAAGTGTCCAATCTCATCCTCCTCCTTTTATTTCACCATCACCTCGTGAGCCACCGTACGCCAGCTAATCTCCATTACGTCGGCTGCTCACCCACTCCAAACAACATCCAACAGTTTTCATCTCCTCAGCGTTTGCGCGGAAAGCACAATGGCGGGGACCTGCATTAGCACCGGTGAAGGAATTTGCTGGAGAAGGTGCAGAAAGAGAAGGCGAAATGCTTAACATCCTCTGTCTCTCACTCCTTCGGTTTTCCTTATCTTTCAGCTTCATCGCGATCCCCACTCCATTTCACCAACGCCATCAGTTCATACATACCGTACGTTGTCTGCTTGTCATTTTTGCTTCGCCATCATTAATCATTAGGTCCCATCATCGATATGGGCAAACGACCGCATCAAGCGTATGCTGAGGACGACGTCCAGGGTGACTAGCAGGATACAGGTTTCGACGTCCCTCTGACAGAAATGCAAGCGAAACGTCTCAAACATACCCAGGAACCAAATCCAGATCGAGTCGGTTTTCCTCCACCACTTCGGCCTTTGCAGCCAGCACCGGTACCGCAAGCCCAGCCCGGTACTCAACCCAGCGTTACTGCGATACGACCCGAGCAAACTCAATCACACGTTGGACCGAGACCACAAGCCCCAGCGCAGCCACTTTGCACGCTACCCCCTGCGACAACAGTGCCCATCGACGCTGGTAACTCGAATCCACTTCAGCCATGCTGGCCACCACTGCCAGACAGCGACAACCTACCTCGAGACCTTTTAGCCTACGCTGAAGAGATCTGCATTGTCGTGAACTCGCTGTGCGGCACGAGTTTTTGTAGCGAAGCATTCCTTGAATTTAGCCGACATCAAGTCACCGTTCCATCCGCAAGGCCAGTCTGGACTGTCCCAGATATATCAGAGCAGATCGAGGTCGGGTTTGTTTGCGGTAAGTCCCCAGACCACTGTCGCCGGCATGCCTAACCAATCCTTACAGCAAACCCTTACCGACATCACTCGTTATCGATGTGTGAGCAGTGCCCAGCCTGCGAGACCCTCCACGTTACCTATCGCATCAAACTAAGAAGCAGCTTTCAAGTGGATCCGACATTCTTTTGCGTTACACGCAAGGGAGATCTCGGTCGACACTCGGTGCTCTCTCTATTACGTCATAAGTATAGAGATCCGGAGTACATGAACAGGAGAATGCAGCACTTACTGCTAAAGGCACATAAATTGGCCAAGGGTTTTTGTTGGCTACTTGCGGCATGGGTGTTCAGAGAAGCATTCTATGGCACGGGCAAGATGGACAGACAGACGTTGGTTCGGCTGTTTGAGGATGCGGTCCCGCGTTGCAAATGCCATCAACTGAAGAGTTGAATACGAGGTGTACCGCAAGCTGACAGTGTTTGAGGCAAGACTGGGATACAGACATCGGGATCGAATTGTAAAGTGGTTACTCATTGGCCACTGGCCTTGAACAAGAACCACTGCTGGCACGATATTCGTTGTGCAGGTGCTCTGGTCTTTGGTGCATGGTCTGACGATGGTGTTGCGATACGGTCACGACTTGAAGATGAGCACCTGTGTAAGAGAGGAAAGCTTATGGACAATAGAGCTTTAGTGATAAGGGAAGAAGGAGTTGAGCATTCACATAACGAGACGGCTGCACTTATGTATCAGTAGTAGTTCAATACGCTTACCCGTTCTACTTGTCACAAACTCATCCAACAACATCTCTGCCGTTTTGCTTCGTGAAAAATGACTAATTCCTGATGAGTGTGAGAAGTACATACGTCTCGGTCAGCCGAATGTCCTCAGCGGTACAATTTCAAGGCTCCAGAAGCCTTGTTCCTTGACGAGAGCTAGCATTTCAACTGAGAGAGAAACTTTGAGCCACCCTTGATCTCTATGTAACTCAATCACTAGAGACGTCGGGCCTTTAAACTGTCGTAATATGAGCGGCCAGGCTTCGTTACATCATTAACAACAGTTTCCAGTGAGAATGAGCAGGGTTCATCGAAATACAAATGAGATACCAAGTGAGTCTATCCGGTGCCAAGTACATCAACAGAAGACTCTGATCTGAAAAGCAACCATCTACGCCAATCCTATCTTTTTTCTTGCCCAGAACTCCAAACTAAAGCCAACCACAACTTGCAAAGGGCTGATCCGCAAGCCAAACCCGACTCCTCTTCACCAAGTCAGTTATGAGATGGATGCATAGTGTTCTGCGGCTGGAGGGCAAAGTGTCCGTGCTGTGTCCTGGAGGGTAGTGAGATCGAGGGGTGACGGGCCTTGGGAGGAAGCTTTGTCTTCTAAAATGCTGGGAGAAGAATTGGAAAACGGACCCAGGTGCATTTGGGTTAGAGGCTCTCTATATCAAATACTTGTGCCATGTGACTTTATCAAAAGACATGGAACAAACCCATAATGTCAGCAAGGGACAGGCATGGCTTACACGACATAGGAGTCTGTAGAGCCACGTCAAGCTCAGTGCACACACCGTTCTGTTCGCAAATTACTGGACTTTCCACACAAATTGTACATACTTAGTTAAAACAGTCTCAAGAGTAAGGAAACCATCGCCACAATTTCTTTTCGTGACTTCTGTACAGTTCGTGTTTGCGAAACGATAACAAAAGTCCCCGAGTGGCAGAATTCTCCCCTCTCCGGCTCCTGGGAGGGAGTTCGCTTTGACCATGGCGTACATCAATCTTGCCTAAGATCATTAAAAGAGCCGCAAGAACTCGTTCACCAAGCAACGCTCATGATATTTGTGCAGGTCTGAGCCCATCATCAGCCATCCGTCTCATTTCCGCATACCGTGACCAAGACCGACAATCCGCACTTTGGTTTCTCAAATGAAGTTACAATGTCCCATGCATTCACAATCATAATCTGGCATCCAGACCGTGAGTGAGACTTGGTCGCAACTTTTCCAGTGATGGAAAGGATAAACGGATCTTCATACTGAAATACGGTCAGGGCGCCAAAAAGAAGAGTGCGACAAAGCATGGATGATGCGCTGTATCGACTCATTGAAGCCGTATACTGCAAAAAAAGACAGCGTTATAGCTAAGACAAGCAAAAAACATACAACAGCGGGGATTCGCTGGTCGTCACCGACCCAACTACTAATCCACCGGTTAGTGGCTTGACTATGGGAGAGCAGACGGGATCCCGTATTTTCCACTACCTATGGTCGTATGT